>APFE030662245.1:208114-250925 GCA_000404065.3 Pinus taeda
AGGAAGATAACCATCTCATAATTACATATCCAATATTCTCTCAAGCACTCTCAACTAATTTCCCATTATTACAAGATATGATCCCACAAATCTCTCAAGCATTTTTAACTACTTTCCCCATTATTACAAAATATGATCCCACAAATCTCTCAAGCATTTTTAACTACTTTCCCATTATTACAAAATATGATCCCTTTAAATCCTCCACAAATCTCTCACATATCTTGGATAAGATATGCCAACCAAATCCTCCATGATTTTCTCCTTAGGAATAGGCTTGCATAATTATCTCCTTAATATGGTAGTGGAGATATTAATTCTTCACATATTTCCTACACATCACAAAACTCACATATTCTTGAGATATATATAAAAATATGTATATTTTTTAATAATTAATCATAAATTCACTTGTAATACAAAAATGAATAAAATGGAAAATAAGACAGTGAAACCCAAATGTATGTATGAAAATGATATGATAAAAGGTTAATGGGATGATGAAATGTAAGGAATAGTGAAGAAAAAGGTGGATGAAAATATGGCATTTCTGAGTCCCAACATTGAGCCAACCCAAATTTTAGCAGTTGCGGGTGCCACATGGTGCCCTCCAATTAGGCGATTTGTCCCCACTAGATTGGTCCACTTAGCCTGCCACATGTCCAGACGAGGTGTTGCGATGTCATGCCATGTGTTTCACTTCAAACACCACCACATCATCCTACATCTATGAAGTGTCATCTGTCTGACCCAACACGTGTCATCCTAAGAGGTTGCCACATGTCACTCTGTCCTTTTTTTGTCTGTTGTTGCAAAAAATTGGAATGTGATAACTTTTTCATATAGACTTTATTCCATGCAATTCAAGTTGTGTTGGAATCATCTCATTGAGCTCTTCGACTTGGCACTATTTCCATAAAAAAAAATTGGGACTTTGAATTGTAGGTCATATTGGATCCTCTTGGATCAGAAATAGGATTTTCTTTAAAAAAATGTATAATTGAACCAAGATCCCACCCATTCACAATCAAATCACTAGAGAAATGAGTGTCTATTATTACTTGTTACTAGTGAGCAGTAAGATTGACTGAGTTTCCCATGGTAAAGTGTAGAGAACCAACCTTGCTCAATTACTCGATTGAGGGTGTAACATACCCCCTACTATCCCTAGCCCCAACTAAGGTAGAGAAGGTAGCTACTAGAGTTACTCAATATTGAGGTTCAATTATGGAAATGGATTCTAAAATTTTCGACCTCTTTTTACTTTCTGAAAACCCAAAATGAATGACATTGATGCGTCTATCTCGCCGAGTCTTTTCCAATGATTTAAAATTTTCCCCGATCAAAATATATGACCAATTTAAGCCTTATCCAATCAAAGTACCACATCATCAGGCCTGCCACATGGTGCTCACGTGGTCCCCATATGGTTATCAAAGCCAACCACCACATTGCCACTTAACAACGTTACATTAGTTGCCGACCCATTCATACAAGAGTCATGACCTAACCCCCTCCCCTTGCCCTTATATAACATAATATGAATTACACCATGTATGTGCATGAGTGTGGGTCACTCCAAGGCCACTCCAGCCCAAGAGTAAAATCCCGACATTATCCCATGTGATCCCCCCATTGAAACTTATGGGGATAATCCTTCCAGGGTTACTTGGATTTCCTCGTGGACCCTTCATTCACTGTGGCTCCTCATTATTTACTGCAGTAGCACACATGACCCATCCTTGCCACAATATCTTGAAGATTAAATATCAGGAATTTCTTGCATCATCCCTCGCTGATTCTTTCAAGGTGAACCTTTTGGGGGGACATGGATACCCTTATGGACCCTCCTCCACACATCTTTATTTTCATTCATTATGGATGTGTACTCGGGTTCCACCCTTGCGACATTGTCCCGACTTGCATTAACTTTTCCTTCGTTCATATCTACTGGGGTTATGTGGAAGCTTGCCATGTCCTGCCATTGCATCTATCGCCACCTCAACATTGTCCAACCAAGTGTGTCTGTCACATTCATTCACACCTGTGCATGTGGGCTCTGCCTCACCACATCACCCCAGGAATTAATTCCCAGTGGGGGTTGCAACCATCTCTATAGAAAATCTCCTAGGTACATGGTGATGGGATGAAATAATCGACCCTTTATGCCATGGTAACGTCCCCCTCCACATGGGTCCACTCGAAGGGTACCACATGTCATTCAAATATGGGTCACTTGGGCCCACGAAACCTTTAAAACTGACTAAAACATGTCCTATTCTCCAAATTCCATGTGGCCCTCAGGCCATGTTACCTGCCACATTGACACGTGTCCCTCTTGTTCCTCTGCACAGTAAAGTCAAGTTTCCACATTATAAGTGTTTTGGGTTTTTTTCCACATTGATGCACAAATGCATAATTAATCAAATCCACTTGCTAAGTCACCCCTAGAATAAAATCCCAAGAGTTTCCTTTGGGGATCCCCTCAACATATCTAGGGATAAAGTTCTATGACACATGGATAGTCCTAACATTTGCGTCATTCAACGACTAGGATCTTTCCCACCTACTCCCTTAGACACAACTCCTAACCATATGGCTCAATCGAAAGTCACTTCGTTAACCCCTGACAATGATTCTTGAACTTTACAATCAGCACTTGGGCATGGCACCTAGTCCTCCGGGCCCTAACTTATGGCCCTGTAACACTTGTTCATGTGTGTATTTGAGACTGCTTATGCTCTCAGCATTTGGATTAAGGTTAATGTATAAAGCCTCCACGCATAGTATATAGATATATGAAAGTATATGCAAGCCCTTTCAGGGCTATCCCTTTTGATTTTTCAAATATATGCCCATATTGGACTTAAACACCATTTTTCTTGAGCTTTGACATTGTGTATATCTCTCTTGAGCTTTCAATGGAGGCCTTGTGGCTAAATCATTTTAATGCAACATCCATTCAATTAACAAATAATTTTTTATCTCTATTATACACAACAATTTAGACCCATTTAGAGACTCACTATAAATACAAGAGGAACCCACTCCTAAATACTAACTTAAGCAGTCATAAGCTTTGTTATCAGTTGATATTAATAATATAAAGAGCATGTGGTGAAAGTTTGACGTTCTATCTTGTCACAATAACTTAAACCCAAAACTTCTTTATGCTACAAAATAAGTTCAGTAACTGTAGATAGAACATATACCATATAAACCATATGCACAATGGAAGACAACTAATAACTCAATGAGACACAAGGAAGTTAGGTCAATGACCAGGGCAAAACCCACAAGGGGAAAATCCAACCAAATTCTTCTTCTATTAGAAATCAATTGTTTAGCAGAGATACAAAGTACAAAGTGAGAATTAACAAGTTCACCAAAATCTGAAGAAGATCTCTAATAGCGCTAGATGATGCAAACATTGAATCACTTTGGCTCTCAAAAATATGTTTTTTTCTATTCAAGACTCTCTTTCTAACTCTCAATCTTCCTCTAGACTCTCCAACTCTCTCTTTCTCAAGTTCGAATTCTCCTTTCACACACACAAGTAAGTGTGTCAAGTGAGGATAAGAGGCACAAATATATAGGAAGAGCAAGGAGGTTGAATTAACGAGTGAGTAACTCTTATGCCTCGAAGAGGAGTTACATATGCCAAAATAGGAGTGTAACTTATGCCATTAATTGAGGGTAGTTACAGATGACATGATTGAGTCTCATTATTGAGAGACTTGAATTTATTTTTAATAATAATATAATAATGTCATAAAGAGGATAATAGTAGTAATAATAATAATAATATTGATGATTAAGTTAAAAATTGAACAATTGATATTGATTAAGGAAAAGTTAAGTGAATTTCCATCATGTACATATGATTACAAATTGATGGAAGGTGATTTATTATTTTTGGAAAGTCATGGTTGCAAAGATAGACATGAATTTCTATTTTTAGAAAGTCACTTTAGAAAGGTTAGAAATGAAATTATATTCAAGGAAATTCATTCAATAGCTATCAATTTTCAACACTCCCTCTGAGTTAGGGAGGAAGTTCTTTCTGATACAAGGATCTTTGCTATCTCTTCTTCAGAACAATGATGTTACAATCTAATGAAGAAGACTCATCATAGGGGATATACATTAATCACCCTATACACACTTGGGGGGATCCACTTGTCAACACATGACAAGGATCTCACACATCCAAGGTTCATCCCTTCTTGGGGGTATCCACTTGTTAACACATGACAAGGATCCAACTCATTCAAGGCTCATCACTTCTTGGGGGGGTCCACTTGTCAACATATTACAAGGATCTCACTCATCCGAGGCTCATCACTACTCAGGGGAATCCACTTGTCAACACATGACAAGGATCTCGCTCATCCAAGGCTTATCACTACTTGGGGGGATTCACTTTTAACCCAAAAAATAGTATAAAATGATAAATTAGTACCTAGGTGACTAAAAAGGTTAGTCACCATAACTTTTCCAAGTGAAATACTACCAAAAATGAGCAATCTTAAGTGACTGAACTAAAAATGACTAACATAAATCACTAATTTAGTTGTGGGTTAAAATATGTGACTAGCTAATAAGTAATACAACTAAAAATGACTAATTTAGTCTAAGAACAAAAATACAACAACCTAACAAGTACTACAATAATATGAATCATCTTTTTATGTTAGTCATCTTAATTGTGTCAAGAAATCTAAACTTACAAGTGATAGGGGATTGAAAGACTATTAAAGATTGGCTGAACAGTTATCCTTCCTTAAACACTTCTCCATCATAACATGGTGTATAGGTGAACATGCGTCATTTTCGCTTATTTATGTTTGTCTCCTCTGTGCGGCCTCTACATGCTCTTTTACGTCCAAGGCAGCATTTAAACTGCACAGTCCGCCACCCAACAATTTTATTCCATAGCCCAGCCCCTCGACTCGTCTCACCACCTGCAAATCGATCATTTCACCACTAAAATAGGTATTTACATGAATTTGCTCCCGAACCCTGTTTTTCTTTAGTTTTCTCTGTAAAATTACCCGCAGAACCCAAAATTTGGAGAAAAAACACCGTGTTGTCTTCAAAATACTCACCATAACCACTGTTTCGATCAATTTTTACCAAAATTTGCCTGCTGAGCTAAATTTGAGCTCGTTTCGGCCTGCAAATTCTTTGAGAACCCCCAAAAACTGCCTTTTTCCTGTTGTTGTTGCCCGTTCTACCAAAGAATCCCGTAAACTCCGCCTCCCTATGCAAAATCTGCCCACTTAACTAAATACAAACCAATTTCACGATGTAATTCCCAGAGAGAATCCACAGAGTCATTGTTTTGCTTATTTCACTCACACAGACCCAAAAATTCCAATTTCAAAAGCAACAGAATTGAGCTATGGAAGCTCTAGTAGCCTTAAATGTTACTCCTCTCAATGCACCCCACAAGGAATTGGAATCGCTACCTTTGGCTGATCGGGGTTATCTAATCCAAGACTTGGTTGGTGACAGAAATCACCTACAAGCATTCTATGAACTCAGGAACATTCATCTAAATAAAAATGATTTCTATGGGATATGGGAATCAAATCTACCCATATACTACCTCCCCTCTATCAATGTCTTCCCTGAGATAATTCACCTCTGCTGTGAAAACTATGAACCAGGCCAAAGTGCAGTTAAAACTCCATCTGGGGCCATCCTATTTCATATAACTCCTGACTCCATAAATCAAATGCTAAACTTCAAAACAACTCAGCTTGTGTTTCCTCTTACTATGAAATTCTTTCTTGATGAAGGTCCCAACTCTCCAACTCACAGATAACCCGAATAGCCCAAGTATTTATGATAGCAGGTCGCCAGCTTAAAGAGCCACCTCCTTTTCACTATGCATCTTTCAATGAAGTGGGTAGATTACTTGTTGATATGATATCTTATGTTCTGGGGTGCAAGACAAGTGAACATATTGATGAAACTATATTGGTCTTACTGTCCATATTTACCCCAGGGCAGCCCCCTGCTGTCAAATACAACTATGTCAAATTCATTGCCAACAAGATACATGAGCAACTCTTGAATCTAGATAGGGAGGGAGTTTTCAAGTATTCATCCTACATCTATCATCTGTTCTTGTATTATCAGTCAGACTGTTTCCAATTTCCCATTAGAAAATTGGACTCTAAAGGAGAAAAGAGGTCTGTGATTTTTTGGACCTCAGTCTTTCATGAAGTCCACAACTCTCCTTACTCTTACTGTGAGTTCATTGACATGTTTTTCTATCCAGCCTCTTCTCTCCTAATGAGAACTCCTCCTCCTATATTGTCCTATGATATGCAGAAAATATTGCAGCTCTCCAAAAGCTACAAAATAGGTGACTGGTACTTCTACCAGAATCACATTGTTATCAGGATATATGGCTGTGAGTTGTGCCCCTACAGGCTACCAAAATATGTGCCAATGAGATTGTTTGTCTTGGAATATTTCAGGCAATTTATCAATTCAGATTTGACTCCTTTCCATAGCACCAAGAAAAAGGCTCAGTTGAAATTGAGGGACCAACTAGGCCCCTATGTCATGAACAAAAAAGAAGGATGGAAAGATGCTGATCAGATATTGGGTAACTTTGATGAAGTATGTGGTCAGTAGCCAAGACAAACCCCAAAACTTTCCCATTTATTCTATGCATTCAAACATGGATTCTTTCATCTTGTACAACACTGAGATTCATACCCCAACTAATGTTAAAATTTTGGCATTAAACCAGAATGAATTCCTAGATGAAAAATCCACAGTTCAGATTCAAGAAGTCTCTGAGAATAGTCATATAGCAGTCACACAAGAAACACCAAAAGAAAATGAAGATCCAAATATGTCTGCTAAACAAATTGAGACAATTCCTGATAATAGTTCTAAACAAGAAATCCTATGGTATCTAGAGTTTGATGGATCTGTTAATAAGCTAGGAGCAGGGGCGGGCATTTGGATTCACAACATGAAAAATGACTATGCTGAAGGGCATGCATATAGATTGAATTTCAAATGCACTAACAACATGGCCAAATATGAAGCCCTTCTGCTCGGGCTCAAAGTGATCAAAAGCCTAGGGGCAGATAGTATATCAGTTTTAGGAGATTCTGATTTGATAATTCGGAAAATGAAAGGTAACTTTGTCATAAAGGACATTAGATTGAGATCATACAGAGGGGCAGCAATTGAAATTCTCAACACCTTTCTAGAATCCTAACTCACCAAAATCCCAAGGAATCAAAATTTACATGCTCATAGCCTAGCAACCTTTGCCAGTACTTGCAAGCTGCCATTTGGTCCTGCTCATCTTTTCACAGCTGAAATCAAACACAGACCAGGTGTTCCAAACAATGTAAAAATTGGCAAGTCTTTGACAATGACACTCAAATCAATAATTTCCTGACCCTCAAAGAAGAGTTTTTCAACACAAAAATAGATACAAGCTCTGCAAGTGAAAATGATCAAATAGACACAGTTGAGACACATATTTCTACTAAGACAGCAAAACAAATTCTACATCCCACTAAGTTTGTTAAAACAAATTTACAGAAACTTGAAGAAAAAGAATGTGAGGATGCCATTGGAGCATAATGTGAAGTCATTGATTTGAAGGATAATTTTTTACCTACAGGCCTCACCCCTTTGGAAGAGATTTTTGACTCAAATGACATTTCTAGGAAACCTAAAATGCAGCCATTAAATGCAGAAATTGAGGATTGTAATATAGGAACTGCATGGAATCCTAAAATCATAAAATTTTCCAAAGCTCTGCCCCCTGACCAAAAACTGAAGTATGTTGAACTGTTCAAAGAGTTTCAAGATGTTTTTGCATGGAGTTATGAGGACCTAAAGTCTTATGATACATCTATTATCCAACACACTATACCTCTCAAGGAAAACCAAAAACCTTTCAAACAGAGACTTAGGAGGGTCAACCCTGTGCTCCTCCCTTTGATTGAGAAAGAAGTTAAGAGAATGTATGAATCTGGAATGATAGCTCCAATCAGATTTTCAGAATGGGTTTCAAATTTGATGCCCACTAGAAAGAAGATAGGGGAGATTAGGTTGTGTGTTGATTTGAGAAATTTGAACAAAGTCTCCTTAAAGGATAACTACCCCTTACCCAAAATGTATCACATTCTACAAAGGGTAGTGGGTGCTTCAAGGATCTCACTATTGGATGGATTCTCAGGCTTCAATCAAATCGTAATGCACCCCGATGACCAAGATAAAATTGCTTTCACAACACCTTGGGGAACATTCAAATATGTAAAAATGCCATTTGGACTCAAGAATGCAGGAGCTACTTTTCAAAGAGCCATGGATATAGCTTTTGCTAAAGAAATCCATGATTTTTTAGTCATTTACCTAGATGACCTTACAGCTTTTTCCAAATCAGATCAAGGACACCTAGATCATCTCAGGCAGATATTCTTAATTTGTAGAAAATATGGTATATCACTGAATCCAAAGAAATCATTTTTTGGCCTAGAAGAAGGAAAATTATTGGGCCATACCACTTTTAAAGAAGGAATTAGAATTGATCCGGACAGAATACAAGCTATCTTGCAAGTCCCTCACCCTAGAAACATTAAAGAACTACAAGCTTTTTTGGGGAAGATCAATTTTCTAAGAAGATTCATACCAAACCTGGCCGAGTTGATAAGATTGTTGAACAACATGCTGAAAAAGGATTCCAAGGTTAAGTGGACAATAGAAGCTCAGGAAGCCTATGAAGAAATCAAAAAAGCTTTGACTCAAACACCAGTCCTCACAAGCCCCAATTTTGACAAGGACTTTATCATATTCTCATTTGCATCAGAACATACAATTGTTGTTGTTTTACTTCAAAAAGATGAACAGGGATGTGAAAAACCCATAGCCTTCTTTAGCAAGGCACTTAGAGATGCTCCACTCAAATATCAAATCATGGAGAAGCAAGCATATGCACTTGTAAAGGCCATCAAGGACTTTAGAGTTTACATCTTGTACTCTCATGTGATTTCTTATGTGCCCAACACTGTTGTTAAAGACATCCTAACCCAAGAAGGAATTGAAGGCAAAAGGGTCAAATGGATAGCTACCATACTAGAATATGGCATTGAAATCAAACCAACAAAGCTGATATAGGGACAAGGATTAGCCAAACTCATGACTGAAACCAACTTTCAAACCTTTGACATAAATCAACTAGATAATGACCAGGAGATGGCGACTCCATAGATCAATCAAGCCTTTTTACAATCACCTTGGTATGCTGACATATGTTTTATATTATTAAACCTGCAAGCTCCTCCAGGATTATCCAGAACTAAGAAAATATTTTTGAAAGTGAAAGCTTCCAAATTCTATATTTTAGATCATGCTCTCTTCTGGAAAAATCATGAAGGTGTTTTATTAAATTGTCTAATCAAAGAAGAAACTGACAAAGTACTTAAATAATTTCATGCATGGGATTGTGGTGGACATTTATATTGGAAATCAACTGTTGATAAAATCCTAAGGGCTGGATTTTATTGGCCCACCCTATTTTTTGATGTAAATAAATATGTAACTTCTTTCCACAAATGCCAAATTTTTGAAGGCAAGAAAAATTTGTTGCCCCTGCCCCTCAAACCCATTTCCACTGAAAGACCATTTCAACAATGGGGTTTAGACTTCATTGGGGAAATCCACCCTGCATCCTCTGGCCAGCATAAATGGATTTTGACTGCTATAGACTATTTTACCAAGTGGATAGAGGCCATCCCTTATAGGCAAGCCAATGACTCAGTAATCGTGCAATTTTTAGAGACCAACATCTTGTCTAGGTTTGGCTGCCCGGAGAAGATTATTACAGACAATGCTGCTACTTTTAAATCCAAGAGAATGATCAGTTTTTGCCATAAATACCACATTAATTTAGGCCGTTCCACAACCTATTATCCTCAAGGTAATGTTCTAGCTAAATCCTCCAACAAAAGCCTGATCAACATCATTAAGAAAGTCTTGGAGGAGAATAAAAAGAATTGGAATAAAAAGCTTGTCAATGCACTATGGGCAGACATAATGACTACTAAGAGATCCATTGGCACAAGTCCCTATGAGCTAGTTTATGGTATGGAGGCAGTATTTCCTTATTCTTTGGAAATCTCAATGATAAAGTTGCTACAAGAGATATAGGCAGAGCCTAATGATATCCAGAGAAGGATCAATCAAACTATTCATCTACAGCAGACAAGAGAGGAGGGATATCAAAGATCTCAGGTTCTACAAGAAAAGCTGAAAAATATATTTGATAAGCGAACCAAAGCAGAGGATTTCTTCATAGGGGATAAAGTTTTGAAGTGTTATTCTAGGAGAGAAGATAAAGGAAACCATGGAAAATTTGATTTCCTGCGGAGAGGATCATTTATCATTTAGACTGTACAAGGAAACAACACCTAATTTTTGAAAAGCCTGGATGGTACAGAGGAAGATGATTAGCCAGTAAATGGTCGAATGCTGAAGCATTATTTTGATCCAGTTTGTTGAAGAAATCAACACTTTAGTTTGTACATAACAATGTTTACTTTCTACAGTTTATTACAGCAATAGGATAGGGAATAAGATGCAGCAAATTTTGAGGGAAAGGCAAGGAATTGTGCCACCTTATGGTATTACATTTTGAGTTCATCAGAAGAAGTTGAAAAAGGAGACTTGGGAGCTGTGAAAATGATGAAAAATATTCAGACATAGTATCCTAAACAGAGTTGCAACTATGTGAAGGAATTCATGAGAAACACTTAAATTTTGCAGAGGCACCATTTTGTGTACAGCAAAGGAGAAATTTCATAATACAACAAGAATTGAATATAAGGCCATCTGACCTGCTGTTCTTGACTTTTCACAAAGAAAATCCATCCCCAAGTGGAGCCACTGTTAAGTTCCTATACCAATAGGTTTCATTTTTCATGATTGACTGAAGAAGTGCCAAATATATTCATCCTTTCCATGCTGCAAGGTTCCATATTCTGTAAACAAATGAAGAAAATTAAAAAATGAAAAGAGGGTATGCCCTAAAAGAAAAATCAAAGGGCAAAAAGAAGGGAATGGTCAAGAGAAAAATAATAGAAACTAACCCCAAACCAAAAGACCAGGAAAGTGTGCTAGTTCAAATGCCACTACTGTTCCATTTTTGAAGAATTTCATTGTGTGTAGGTGGTTGACTCTTGCCACGGTTGATGAATAGCCAGACAGTTCAATACTAGCCAAAGATCATGTTTGAATTTACTTGTCTTAGAATAGAGAATAAAGGTATGTCCAAACAGTTCAAGCTTGGCAAATGAGTAGATAGGTAGAGAAGCAAAGGAGGCCAACTGCATAATCTGGGTCCTTGGAAGAGATAAGGGTAGATTTAGATAGGAGGGCAGTTAAAAGAAAAGAAGAGAATCAGGGTGCTAGTTCAAATGTACCCAATGAAAATGAAGAAAAAATGTTAGGTGTATTAGGCTAGGTAGGCAGTTTTGATGTTGCAAAAGCAGGTTTATGAGAAATTTTGTCCTTTGAAACAAGATTCATCTCATGAAATATCATAAGGTGCTATGGCAAGGTGGTTACAAAATAAATGGAGCATGACTAATTTCCCTCCTCATTTTTCCAAGAACACTTACTAACATCCCCCCAATGACAATGAGATCTGCTCACTACGCTTAGTCCACTTCATTTCATGGAAAAGACTAAGTGAAACTTTGTTTTCACCTAGGTAAAACAAGCCACATTTCTTGTGTAAACTATTTTTATTCCATTATGCTAAGTTTCCCAAAACTTGATAAATTGCTATCCTTTCATTTCCCCATGCCTAAGTTTTTCACTCTATAAACTTAGCATTTATTCATACATATTCATCCCACATATTCATATTAATGTTCTAACTCTATTATATAGCTCCTATATAATGTTTCCCTGCCTCTATTATATATAAAAATACATAATAAAAAAACCCCTAAAAAACTAATATCCCGACCCTCGACAATATAGCCATATATTAAAGTTCTTTGGGAATTATAGGTTCACTTGGAACCTTATAATAACCCCTTGCGCGCATGTAAATATTGGGTTTCATTTAACATTCAGTTAAATGAATAACCAATCCGCCAAAGTCCAAAGTTAAATATATTACAAACCCCGCAAAAAACATTACAAATGTTGAAATATTACGGTGGGTCCCACTGCTATAAGCCTTTGCCATCTCTTTCACTCGTCGACCGTCCGATCATCGCACACAGATCCAATGACTATCGGCGATATCGGAACCCCCCCGCCTGCCGAACGATAGCGTCTGGGGGATGGGCGATACTTCCGCCGTACAGGAGACACGCGTCGGCTTCCCGGCATGATCGAAGCCCCCCCTCCAAAACCACCATGGCCAAATTTTGAAATATTTGTCATACTACCAATCCTCTTGACCTGTTTGGTAAAGATAATTATGATGATATGGAAACACTTCTCTGACCTTTTTTATAAATAGAATATTAAATAAACTTATTTAATCTCTTACCCTCTGAAGGTTTTATAGACCATATTAGTCTTAATAGATGTTGAGCATCTGGACCATCTTCAAAAGACTTTTGATAAATGTAGAGTATTTGGGCTTTATTTGAATCCTAAGAAGTCTGTTTTTGCTCAATAGAAAGGCAAACTGTTGGGGCACATTGTTTCTAGAGATGTAGTGAAGATAGATTCAGCAAGGGTGCAAGCTATGTAGAAAATGCCCTTGCCCAGGAGTAATAAAGACATTCAAAAATTTATGGGAAAAATAATCTTTTTAAGGAGGTTTGTGTCCAATTATGCTGAAATTGTAAAGGAAATTATCAATATGTTAAAGAAGGAAAATGAGGTGCATTGGACCAAGGAAGCTAGAGAGTCATTCTCCGGGATTAAAGAAGCATTACAAGTAGCTCCAGTTTTAATTAGCCCTGATTATCAAAAGCATTTTCAAATTTTTTTCATTTGCATCACTTAATTCAGTAATTGTTATGTTGTTGCAGAAAAATGATGAAGAAAAAGAGCTACCAGTTGCTTTCTTTAGCAAGATTCTCAGAGATGTTGAACTAAAATACAATATTCTTGAAAAACAAGTATATGCTTTGGTAAAAGCCCTAAAGGCCTCCAGGACTTATATGCTATAGTCATAGATCATTGCTTATGTGCCAAATGTTGCAATAAAGGATGTCTTAGTAATCCCTTCATAGCCTTTCTATCACACAGCAACGTCATGCAGGTCTCTAGAAAGGTTGCAAGCATAGAAGGGTCCATTTCTTGATCATGATTATCCTTGCTTCCTGAGGTTGAGGCCTCAGTGAAGCTCTTCTTTGCTTCCATGAATGTTTTGTGTGCACACTCCAAATAAAATTTGGCCTCCTTTTCCAGAGCTTTGCAAACCCGTGCACTGTCTTCGGGTTGTTTCACCTTATCATCCCCTGTTGCAACTCCACTTTGGAGCATTATAGTCGCGTTCATATCCTCTTCACAAGGCTTAGACCTCATCATCTACATGTTTTATGGAGCAAGTTGACAGAGGCTAAATAGGTGGAACTTTGAGGTGTTTTGGACATGAATTACATCTAAAGTGATCTACAGTCCATGTTTCATATTTTATAGTTCCTCTAGGGCTTTAGAGATTCCTAATTTAACCATGATTTTATTTGATTCAACATTCATACCAACACATTGGAATTTTGGAGATAACTAATCGTACAATATAGCATGAGGTTGAAAATAGTGCAAAAAAGTGTGGAAATCTTGGCCAGCTAGGCAAGGGCATTATATTAAATGATAAAAGTAATTAATCCAACATATAATGTATGGAAAATTCAATTCAAATGGGAAATAGTCAAGACACGAGGTGGCTATTTCTTAAAAGATAAGGATTGAGGACATGAAAGTAGTTGTTACTAGTCAAGTGGTTAATATTCTTCAAGTGGATCAATTTCCCTAAGTGATGAAGTATACTCCCAAAATGTTGGAGGCTTCTAGGTGTTTTAGAGGAGAAATGGGTATTATTCTTCAATCATTTGATGATATTCACACTTCATCATTGGAAAGTTATACTCTCTTAGGGTGTGAAAGGAAATTCAACCCGCCTAGGTGGTAAAACTATGTAATAAAATATTATTTTTTTCATGAGTAGACTTAGTCTCCAAATTTATTGTGGATGACAAGTCAAATATTATTATTTTAATGAAAGGAGGAAACAAGCTGTTATTAATGAGAATTATAAATTCCTAGCTCCTCTTCTCATTTGAAGTTTTTGATTATGAGATCACTTTGATGCCATAATATAAAGAAATTATTTGCAAAAATAATCTCTTTTGTATTCGGTTGATCTTTTATGTTTTTTCTTCTTGGTTTTTGCCTATAATTTTGTGCTTTTCAAAACTAACGTGTACATATACTTTAACTATCACAACGCTATCATAGCAATCCATTGAGGGACAAACCTTCACAAGGTAAAATTGACAAAGAAAGGGCTATGATTGCAAATATGTGAATCAATAAGCTTAAAAGGCAAAGGTAAAGCCTCACTCTTCAACCATCTCATTATTGAAAAGATACCTTAAATTTTTTTCCTTTTTTTATTACTCACTTGCTACAAATTTTCTTATCATATATAGCTACTACTCCTTGAAGAAAAAGAGCTTAAATTTTTATCATAGCTAAGTAGTTGATATATATGTTTTTATAGTCTATTTTGCCACATTTTACATAGGTATATTCAATTCATCTATGTAGGTATGTAGAAAATATAGTTGTAGCAGACCTTTAGTTAGTTGTATTGGATCTTCAAAAACCTACTAAACTGAGTGGTAACACACTCAATTGCCTCTTGTGCAAAATAATTTCTTTAAGAGCAATATTCTTCCCCCTCCACTCGTTAAAGTTTCAAAATACAAATAAGTTCAGTGTTGTCTCCTAATGTTTGGAGTTAAAAGGTAATCTCCATCAAGGAAAAGGAAAAGACCCCTTCAATATCGCATCCCTAATTAATCTATTGAAATGTGTTGGGTGTTTAAAATGGTCAATAATATGAGGGTTAGACACTCCCTTACTAGATTTATGATATTAATTTTAAAAAATTAGATAATTGTTGCACTAATCTTTCTATCTGCCAAAATACATTAATCTAAACAATGTAAATTACAAAATCAACTCAAAAATACTTAAGATATCAAACATAAGTTATATCTCTTTGAAATTAAGCCATTCATACTCATTCAAATAAGAAAATGTCAATATCATCTTGTTGGTCATTTAAAATAAAAGTTTCTATGTGTATGAGGCAAATACATAAAAAATCATGACAATAAGATGGAAATCAATGGTAATATAAGGGTTCATCAATGGTCTACACAACTAAGGATTCCATTTTAGATCATGCACACATTAATCCAATGTAAACATGGTAAACACGGTTCTTAATATTGGATTTATGGAAAATGTTTGCATGAAAATTGCATGACATCTATAGCTAGAAACTTAGTAGAGATTGCATACAAAATATTGGTTGGAATCCCTATAAGTATTTCTCTTTGGAATCAAAAGTCAACAAGAATATTGGCCAATTGTATGATGAAATGTTTTCACATTAATAGTATGTAGAATTGCTTTGTGCCTTTGGAAGTTAGGAGTACTAAAGATTAAAAGAAGATGCATAGCTAGTTTGTGTCTATATTCTTACATCTAAGTGTTTTAAGATTGAATATTTCATCAAGCTTTAGTTGTTGTCTCTGATGCTAAGGAAAATTTTCAAATAACAATTCCTAAAAGTCCTTAATTTTGTAGGTAAATTCTACTCATTTTGTGGTGGATATCAAGGAGAAATTGGAGCTTTTATAAAAGGTTACTGTCAAACAACAATATTTAATTCTTGGGGTTAAAAACCTAAGGCTTAATTCCTTCGTCTAATTATAACATAGTTAAATATTTAACCCTTATTTTTGTGGTGTGCTTGTGGGGAAGAGTAGTGGGCCCGTGATGTTTTCAACCTCAAGAACTATGTATCTTAGGAATGAAAAAAACAAAAAGACCATTGCAAATGCTTCAAATATTTCTACTATTCATAGTGCCTATATAGTGGAGAGATCTAAAGAAATGCCATTGGTGTAGATCAAAGCAATGGAGATAACCCATCTACATTCAATAATTGAAAATTATTGTGCTTATGGCTTTGTAGAAGTGCATACATTCATCTAGGATAAAAATTGTGAGATCTTTGTTTGATCCAAAGGATTTTTTACTATTAAGTTCTATAATCATATTGAGAGTGTTCAAGAAGGTTCTCTAGTTCTGTTTTGTAAAACATGGCACCAAACCTTTTATAACCTCTTTATTTTCATAAATTGATTTTAATACTAGTTACTAGAATGACAGATTAGAATTGCCTCCCAAAATCTTGAGAAAGCTACAACAAGATCGATTATACACATATATGTGCATATTTGTGTTATACACATATATGTGCATATTTGTGTTGAGATAGACTCAATTAAAGGCCCATCTTTCCATAAAATTGACCCAATCAAAGTCACAAAAATATAATTTTCTAAAAAACATATGTTGAATAATGTCCATAATCATAATGATATAGATCAACAATTACAAGTGCCTATTGGGGTTCCACACCTTCAGTTGGGACAGCAAGTTGTCATACCTATTATTCGCGTCCATCGAACCAGATAAATATTTCTTTTAGTTAGGAGGAGCAAGCACTCCCTTCCGGGAGGCGGAGAAGGGCAATTCGAAGTTCATCGAGACATGGCGGAGAAGGGCAATTCGAAGTTCATTGAGACATGGTCTAATCATGACGGTAGTATTCCACCACGGTGTCGGATCCCAAGTTTTTACGGATTCCCCTTTCGTTACCAGGTCCAACCCCGCAGCCATAATGTATCAGAACGAGGAGGCGCGCAGGGAAACTGCTCTTCGCTCCTTGGGAAGTCCACTATTTCTTTGGAGAGGGAGAAAATGATATATATATATATATATAAGCTTTCCTCCTCTGGAGATAGTTACTTGAAAACTCTTGTATAAATTTTTGATCTCCTACGTTCTAATTAAGGCTAAATCAGGCTTAATAAAATTCAGACTTAATTACAAGCTAATTTTTATTTAATCAAAATTTATCATTGTAATGTTGAAGTCTATAAATCTTGCCCTACAATCACTTAGCATTTATATTAAGGTAAGTGTGCATTTAGACTTTTTGGCAAGCACAAAACGTGAGCATTCTATATCAGTAGAGCAAGTGTAATGATAATGGACGTGATACTACAACATGAACTATGAAGTTAATGAAGCATAATCTTCTATGATGTTAGTATTATAGGCTATACTTGACCTCTGAGTGGTATATTGATGGAAACAGAAACATGCACATAAGGATTGAATCATTAAATTACAGGTCGAGTTAGCGAACTCGATTTCTCTAACACTAAACAGAAAGAACTCTTATGCTTATGCTGTATAGCTCTAGCTCTGACTTATATACCCATATCACTACAAAATGAAATGCGCAAAATATAGCTATTACATATATTCATTGGAATCCAGTGCCCAACGAACTGTTTCCATGGAATAAACAACCAATGACACCCTCTTCCATCACAGTAGGAGAATATGAAGCTGCTGCCGCAAGCTCAATTCATCGAGGCTGCCCCTGAGATTATAGTTATGAAGAGGCCGCAATCTGGCGCGCATTAACGCGAACTCAAGACGAGAGAGCGTGTTGCGAATTATTGTACTCCGGCCGCGGGTGTGGAGGAGTCGCCTGAAGTAACAATAGTATTGCTCAACTGTGGTGCAGAGAAGTGTTAAACGTCTGCAGAGCGGAAAACACAGCGTCAGTGGAAGACATATTAGAGGAGAAAATATGAGAAGAATCGAAGAAACCATAGCAGCAACCTTGGCAGACGATAGCTCACTAATTAATTAGGGTTGAGTGACTTTGATGGGTTAAATAATTCCAAGGAGAAGACTGTAGGACGTTCACAAAAGCAGGTTTGGTAATTTCCAGGAAGGAGCGAAAAGCCCATAAAGGTCAGGGCATGTAACTTCCTGGAAAGAGCGAAAAGCTACTGCAGACACATCTAATAATGCACCGCATGCATTTGAGAGGGGCCCTTGTTTTGCTGCGAAGGGTGCGCAAACAACCGAGCGGCACGTCACCAAATACTTGTCGAAAATCCTGTGATGCCGTAATCAATTTTGTGGCTTAGGGATTGTGGATGGGTATTGTTTTTTTTGGTTTTTGTTTATCATAAAGATTGTGTCACTGTAAGTGTGATACATGATCCAGTCTCGAAAAAATTAATCTCAAATTCTCCCATGAAATTCATGTGACCTAGAAGGATAAATCTACTCAAATCTAAAAAGGAAAAATATATATATATAGATATAGATGATCTAGTTTGGGAGCCTGGTCGGTCCAAACAAGAACCACTTTATTTTTCATGTTGCCCTCCAGAGGAATTTTCCATGGATGCGATGGAATTCGACGGTTGGCTGTGTTTCTTCATTGTGAAGTAAGTGAGGCGTTGGGCAATGTCACGCTGCAGGCCTCAAGTATCCGTTAGAAAATTTTGAAAGGAGATTAAATGATAGTGATTTGTGTCTGCTTCCATCTTTCTTATTCTCTGTGATGTTATTGTGTAGTTTAAAAATGTATAAAGAATTTCAATTGTGATGTTTGTTTAAAATATTTTAAGTTTTATTATGATATTATTGAGCAGGGAGTTTTTTTTTAACTCAATAAAGTAGAGATGTTGTAATATTTATTTTATGTAAATATTTTTATTCAATTAAATTACATAAAAATAAATTAAATTAAATTAAATTAAAAAATAATAAATAGATAAAATTAGTAAAATAATCAATTTACTATTGAGGATTAAAGGTTTGGAGATTCCATTGTAATTTGTCTTTAAACCATATACAATAAATATATTATGGATAATAGACCAAATAATATTTGTAGAAATTAAAAATAATAATAATGTAAAAAATAATAATAATTAAACCAGCTTAAATCCATTTTAATTCTAGATTTATCAAGTGTTGAGAAGGATCAAGTCTCAGGTGCAAACCTCCTTTAGAGTGAAAAGAGATCTGATCTCTCTTTGTGCTATATCTAGGTTGGTTGTGTTATAGTGATAGATAATTGTTGTTATGTCATTCCTTGACATATTTGATCACTTTTTCATATTAGTTGGTCTATACTAAAAAAAATCACGCATCTGCAAGGTAGACTTTAGTTTTGAGTTTTCCCGAGTGGTGACTTTTGTTGCATTGTTGCATTAGGGCTCCAAAACTTGAAGCGGCTAGACTGGTGGTTTATGTCCAAAGAGAATTAATGACTTATCCATTGTGCACGTACACAATAATTCATTTTTATGCACTTGCCCTATGTTATAGTTCCACATCGAACCATCGATGTCAAGACCTCCACCACGAAAGTACATTCCATGCATTTTTATTGACAGGTAGTAATATAGGAACTTTGTCAATCAAATCGCTCTAAGATACCTCTATCCATGGAACTCCACAGTTAAGAGTCTAGCATTCAAGACATCCTAAAGTGTTATACACCCTCTCTGATAGCCCCTTTGGGAAATTTCCCCTCTTACAAACACTCTAAATATTTCATGTATTTTGATTACGAATTAAAAGGCCTAAGAATTGGGACACATATTCCATAGAGAATTAATGACTTATCCATTGTGCACGTACACAATAATTCATTTTTATGCACTTGCCCTATGTTAAAGTGCCACATCGAACCATCAATGTGGAGACCTCCACCACGAAAGTACATTCCATGCATTGTTATTTATAGGTAGTAATACAGGAACTTTGTCAATCAAAATCGATACCTCCATCCATGGAACTCCACAGTTAAGAATTAATGACTTATCCATTGTGCACGTACACAATAATTCATTTTTATGCACTTGCCCTATGTTAAAGTCCCACATCGAACCATCAATGTGGAGACCTCCACCATGAAAGTACATTCCATGCATTGTTATTGATAGGTAGTAATACAGGAACTTTGTCAATCAAAATGGATACCTTCATCCATGGAACTCCACAGTTAAGAGTCTAGCATTCAAGACATCCTGAAGTGTTACACACCCTCTCTGATAGCCCCTTTGGGAAAATTTCCCCATTTACAAACATTCTAAATATTTCATGTATTTTGATTATGAATTAAAAGGCCTAAAAATTGGGACACGGATTCTAGATTTTGAAGGTGATTTCCTGGGATTAGAAGGAAGTTTGATTGTTTTATGGCAACCACGGAAGGTGAGTAGGTGTGTGATTAAATGGAATGGTTGTGCCATTAATACAACTAAAAAAGAAGAACAAGGAGTCATGCTTACCTTGGAAAAATCCACAAGGCAAAGAGGAAAAATATTCAAGAGTGATGTGTCGTGTTGGTAAGAGGGACAACTTGAAGTCAACAAACCATGACGTGGAAGGGAGAGTTGGCACAATGGCCTCCCCACAACCACACAAACTCAGGGAACCATGGTGACTGAGAATCAAAGGGGGGTGACAAAGAATGTATAGCCACACAACCAAGAACAGTTGCAACTGTGTAATGGGGACCACAAATTCCATGAAAGGAAGGATGAGCATTCACAAAGGACATTATAAACCATCACACTCTCACACATGGGGAGGCTAATTCGGAGACAAAAAAAATCGAGAACATAAAAGAGCACAACAGAAGGAGAACAATAGAGGAGATGATTGCATTGTAGAGGAAGGAGAGCCATAGTGCATGAAGGAAAAGGAGAAGAATGCTTGTACTCCTATCAGAATGCAGGGAGTAGATCCATCCTTTGGTTGAGTATTGGGAGGTGAAAGAATAGCTCTCAAGTGAGGATAGTAGTATTTGGATTCCTTGTAAGATGGGAGGGTGGATATGGTTCTCTCTGGATTCCCTTGATAACTTGGGTGGAGGCATGTTCCTTAGATTCCTTATAAGGGGAGTTATTTAGCCCCCTCCACTTATTTTATGGTTTATACAATGGGTTTTGGATTCCTAGGATTGGGTGTAACTACTATGTGAAAGAATTTGTTGAGGGTGGAGGTGATAAACCTTTGGATTCCCTTAGTTTATTTTTGGTGAAGGTGGGCCTCTGGACTGTCTGTTATTGGCTTGTAACAGTAAAGCCACATTTTATTATTAAAGTATTTAAAGGGTGGAGGTGGTGGACCTCTGGATTCCACTATGAGATATTGATTGCAAGAAGTAATTGGTGGGTGGAGGTGGATGGTCCTCTGGAGTCCTTGTTTTCAGTTGAAAAAACTGGTTTAATTTCTTAAGCACTCATCCTCAAGCTCTAGAATATCGCTTGGGAGTGGCTATTGCAAGAAAGGTTTGGCTGCAGTGTGTTTAAGGTTAGGTGGAGAGTTGAAGTCACAATCTCAGTTTCCTATTGCAATCTATCAAAGATAAGTTTTTTCTTATGACTTTCATGGCATGAATGTTTTATGCATGTTTAATGCAATGCTAAGGAAGGAGATAATCACATGTGAATGAAGATTCTTGTCTTAAAAGCATGAATATGGAATGGCTTAGATTCTTGTGTCAAGATGCACATAGTCCTAGTTTAACTAGATTGTATGTAAGGACTGTGTGAATGTGGTAAATGCTTGATTTGGAACTATGGTTTTTGTTCTTGAATATCAAATAGATGGGTGGATCTCTACAATGATTATTCTTTGTTAAAACAATTTTTAGTAGGTTTTGTTTCTTATTTGTAAGCTAAGGAAGGCTAGAAATCTAGCATAGGATAATTTGTTGGTTGAATGCCTATGTTACTCTCAAGCATGTTAAATTCCTTTGTGAATAAATCATGCTAAACGTAATACAATTAATGAGAGGTGGTTGATCCCTAAAGACTTTTATTGTGTGTGTGTGTGTGTGTCAGTTCATGTTGTTGAAAATTGACAACTATGGAATGAATTTCCTTAAATAGAATTTCATTTATGACTTTTCTAAAGTGACTTTCTAAAAATAGAAAGTCATGTCCATCTTTACAACCATGACTTTCCAAAAATAGTAAATCATCAGTTCCATCAATCTGTAATCATATATACATGATGGATAATCCCTCAACTTGTTCTTAATCAATCTCAATTGTTTAATTTTTAACTTAATCATTAATATTACTATTATTACTATTATCCTCTTTATAATATTATTATATTATTATTAATTAGAAATTCAAGTCTCCCAATCATGAGACTCAATCATGTCATATGTATCTCCCCCCAATTAATGCATATCTTACTCTCTCTCTCTTAATGGATTCATTCCTCTCTCTCTTTAATGCTCTTACACACTTGTTACACTCTCTTACACACTTTAATGATTCGTAATAAAATATTCCTCTTACACATATTTAATGCATAAGTTACACTCCTCTCCTTTATGGCATAAGTTACACTCCTATTTTGGCATATGTAACTCCTCCTCAAGGCATAGGAGTTACTCCCTCATGAATTCAACCTCCTTTCTCTTCTTATATATTTGTGCCTCACATCCTCACCTGAAACACTTACTTGTTCTTGTGAAAGGAGAATTCAAACTTCAGAAAGAGAGAGTTGGAGAGTCTAAAGGAAGATTGAAAGAGAGAGAAAGAGGGTCTTGAAGAATAAGAGAAAATCTTTGAGAGCCAAAGTGATTCAATGTTTACATCAACTATTGTTATCAAAGGGTGAACTTCTTCATTCTCTCATTGTACTTTGTATCTATGTTGAATAATTGATTTCTAATAGAACAAGAATCTAGTTGGGTTTTCCCCTTGTGGGTTTTGCCCTGATCATTGACCTAACTTCCTTATGTCCCATTGAGTTCTTGGAACTTGTCTTCCATTGTGCATATGATTTATATGGTTTATGTTCTATATACAATTACTTAACTTATTTTGCAGCATAAAGAAGTTATGGATTTAAGTGATTGTAATAGCATAGAAAATCAAAATTTCAACATGGTGTCACAGCTTTGGTGAACACAAGTTTCGTTGCCAACTCTCTTTCTGTAGGAATATCTCTTGTTGTATACTCCATTTGCATCTCTCTTTTTGTTGAAATATATTTTGTTGTTTGCTCCATTTGCAACCCTCTTGCTGCTAAAATACAGCTCGTTGTCAGCTCCACTTGCAGCTCTCTTTCTGCTGCAATATCTCATGTTGTTTGCTCCATTTACAGCTCTCTTTCTGTTGAAATATAGCTTGTTGTCTGCTCCATTTGCAACTTTCTTTCTACTGAAATATAGCTTGTTGTTTGTTCTTTTTACAACTCTCTTTTTGCTGAAAAAATTCTTATTGTTCCTTCTACTTGTTGCTCATTTTTTCTGAAATTTCTCTTCCCTTTTGCTGTTGAAATATCTCATTTATAGCTTAAATATCTCTTGTTGCCCCTTTCTATTTTTTGATGAAATTTTGAGCAGATCAAAATATCTTCCTCCTACTTTAAGAATGAAGAGAAGCTTTTTTATTCTTCAAACTTCTTCCCTTAGAAGGCCATATTGGATATTGATGCAGGGGCATCCGAACCCTTAATGGAAAAAAAAAAATAGAGAAGGAAGACACATGGACAACCAGGCCAACCATGAACTGAATTCAATTAATGAACTAATTTCAGCTAAAAATTCAGTTAAAATTGAATGTATGCATAATAAGATATTGAGAATTCATTAGTGAATGAAGAAGGAGGGAAAGAAAAATTGTGCGTGTGAGAGAGGGTAAAAATGTAGTTGCTGGAGAATTTTTTATTAAGGTTGAGATGCCTTAACTTGTAACCGAGTTTGTAAATAATGGAAATGTGTCATTGTGAATTTTTGTTTGTGTATTTGTTTTTTTTTATTTGTCAGGCTCTTCCGGAAATGTTGTGACTAATAGCAAGGACGTGGGCATGGAAATGGTCGAGCCACTGTATTGATCGAACGTGTGAGATGACTTTCTACACACAAACATTAGAAGGGACTCAGGAGGCCTCTGATAAATTACAGGCCCTGGGGGTTCCCTTTCTTAGGCCTCTGGATTACTACGCAAAGATGGTGAAGAAAGATTCTCTTGGAATCTTTCAGCAAAGAGGAGCTCGCAGATGTCCTCAAATCTGCACTTAAAATAACATGGCGATATGGTCAAAGACGTCACGAACATTGCCCACAAAGATTCGGCCAAGACAAAACTTTTCGTTCGAGGGTTTGTTGGGATACGAAGTTAGAAACCCTAAGGTCCATTTTCTCTGCTTATGGCGAGATTGAGAAGGCCGATATCTGATGGATAAGAGCGGTAGCAAGAATCCACAATTGAAGCAACAATGACAAATAACCTTGAGAAGAAAATTCATTAACTAGAGGCCGAACAAGCAGTTCCAGCAGCAGCAGCAAATAACCTTGAGAATAAAGTTCGTGTGTGGATGAAGAACGATGGAAAGTTTCTGAAAGGCTTTGTGGGCCCATAACCCACAGGCCTCAAGATGATCTTATTGGGGAAATGGGATTTTGGTTCACCCCAGAATCTCGTCCCCATCAAGTGGTATCAGAGCAAGAAAAGATTTCCTACGGAGAGGAGTTTTTGCATGCAAAGGAAGAAGAGGTACAGTTTTGCTTAAGATTTGTAAGCTTGTAGTTTTTTAGTTTATTTTGTGAAGGTGAGAAGACTGCAACAAACCTGGAGCAGGAGTGCTCAGTTGGTTCGAGAGGAGAGAACCAGAGAGATGTCGAAAGACTAAGCTAAGGAGAGAAGCTTGGTAAGGCATCTGGTAGCAGGGAGGACTTGCTATTGCAGAGGTTTGGTTGCAGCTCACAAAAGACCATGAAGGTAGTTCCACTGACGAAGTGAAATAGTGGGTAGAATTGCTAAGAAAACGCATATGACCAGGAGGTCATAAATTTTGTACCTCAGGAGTCTGATGCAGGGGCATTCGAACCCTTAATGGAAAAAAAAATTAATGAAAGAAGACACATGGACAACTAGGCCAACCATGAACCGAATTCAGTTAATGAACTAATTTCAGTTAAAAATTCAGTTAAAACTTAATGTATGTATAATAAGATATTAAGAATTCATTAGTGAATGAAGAAGGAGGGAAAGAAAAACTGTGCGTGTGAGAGAGGGTAAAAATGTAGTTGCTGGAGAATTTTTTATTAAGGTTGAGATGCCTTAACTTGTAACCGAGTTTGTAAATAATGGAAATGTGTGATTGCGAATTTATGTCTGTGTATTTGTTTTTTTTATTTTTCAGGCTCTTCCGACAGTGTTGTGACTGACAGTGAGGATGCGGGCATGGAAAAGGGCGAGCAGCTGTATTGACCGAACACGTGAGATGGCTTTCTACACACAGACATTAGAAGGGACTCAAGAGGCCTCTGATAAATTGCAGGCCCTAGGGGTTCCCTTTCTTAGGCCTCTGGATTACTACGCAGGGATGGTGAAGAAAGATTCTCTTGGAATCTTTCAGCAAAGAGGAGCTCACAGAGGTCCTCAAATCTGCACTTAAAATAACATGGCAATATGGTTGAATATGTTGCGGATGTTGCCCACAAAGATTCGGCCAAGAGAAAACTTTTCGTTCGAGGGTTTGCTAGGATACATAGTTAGAAACCTTAAGATCTATTTTCTCTGCTTATGGTGAGATTGAGAAGGCCGATATCTAATGGATAAGAGCGGCAGAAAGAATCTGTAGTTGAAGCAACAACGACAAATAACCTTAAGAAGAAAATTCATTAACCGGAGG
Source organism: Pinus taeda (assembly GCA_000404065.3). NCBI lineage: Eukaryota > Viridiplantae > Streptophyta > Pinopsida > Pinales > Pinaceae > Pinus > Pinus taeda. The sequence continues at coordinate 233,921 of APFE030662245.1, forward strand.
CTGAACAAGCAATTCCAGCAACAACAGCTAATAACCTTGAGAAGAAAGTTCATGTGTGGATGAAGAATGATGGAAAGTTTCTAAAAGGATTCATGTGCCCATAACCCACATGCCTCAAGACGATTTTCTTGGGGAAATGGGATTTTGGTTCACCCCAGAATCTCATCCCCATCAGATATTACTCATGAGGAACATGATGTTCTAGAGTATGTTGAAGCAAAAGTAGTAGACCAACTGAAAGATCCAATGTTGTTATCAGGGAAAGATACAAGAAAGGGGAAGTCGATGCTCAAGGGATTATCCTTGACCCTCTTGGAGACCACCTCATCACTTATGTCTCCAATTTGAAGAAAGCCAAAGAAATGTATGACAAGCAGCTTAGAATGTCTCAAGTGAACAATTTGAGTCAAATTCTTGCTCTGAAGAATCAACTCAAGGATGTTAATATGAATAGAGGAGAAACCATTCAAGCATGCTTCACGAGGATATCAAAAATCAAAGATCAATTGTTAAATTTTGGTGAAGTTGTTTCTGATAAAGAACATGTATTGATTTCACTTGGAGCTCTTCCTTCTTCTTGGGAAACTTTTATTACTACCATTAGTAATGATGACAAGTTTTGTACATTTGATGAGCTCTTGGAAAAGTGCAGTCAAGAAGAATCCAAAATTATTTCCAGAGGAAGAATTCCCAAGCATGAGGAGGGAGAACCTACTACCTTTGTTGTTAGAGAAAAAAAGAAGGAAGGAAGAAGAGGAATGCACTATTCGAGAAAGTATGCTCCCAACAAATCCTCTCAATGGACCAAAGACTAATCAAAAGTCCATTTCTACAATTGTCACAAGCATGGACACTATACTCGTGATTATAGAGCATCAAAATCCAACTTCAACAATCACCCCAACAAATCTGATTACAGAAGAAGAAGAAGAAGAAGAAGAGAAGCCCATTTTTCTCGTAGAGGGAACTATTGTTCCTCAAGGATTTGAACGTATGATAATAATGCAGTTGAGACTCAATCAAAGTACTTTCTTGTTTCTAATCTTTTTAGTTCATCTCCTATAGATTCTTGTGATAGTTGGTTGGTTAATAGTGGTAGTTCAAGGAACTTTACTACTTATAAAGAAGTACTCTCTAATCTAGTTGAGAGAGAGAGATGTTTGAATATAATTCTTGGAGATAACTATACATATCCCATAAAGGGATTTGGTTTCATTTCTTTCCATCTGGATCAAGGCAAAACTTTGTATCTTCAAGAAGTTCTATATATACATGGTTTAAAGAAGAATCTTGTGTCCATATCAGCTTTAGAAGATAAAGGAATGGAAGTTGCTTTCATAAATGGTAAAATTCTCACTTGGCCATCGAGATCCAACATGAGAGCTGCCCTCACTATAGGATTTAGATGTAAAGGTCTTTGAAAAATCAATGGAAGACCTATTCATGCACTAATCTATGACTTCAATCATTAAAGTGAAATTTGGCACCAAAGGTTCGCTCACTTGCACTACAAAGCATTACCTCATGTGCGAATGATGGTTTCTAGATTGCCCGAAATCATATCTGATCATGATTTCATTTTCCAAGGATGCATAAGTGAAAAGAAAGTGAAGGGATCATTCCCTTCAAGTAAAAGTAGAACCAGTCCGGTATTGGATCTTGTACATTTTGATTTATCTGGACCAATGCCTATAACTTCTCTTGGTGGTTACTTATATTATATTATCATTGTGGATTATTTTTCTCGCAAAACATGGATTTATTTTCTAAAATATAAAAGTTAAGCTTTTAACATGTTCAAAATTACAAAGCTCTAGTAGAAAAACAAACTAGAAAGAAGATCAAAATTTTTGGATCTGACAATGGAGGAAAGATCACTTCCAGTAATTTCATTGATATTTGCAAAGAATCTGGAATAAAAAAAGATAACACTTTATCATATAACCCAAAACAAAATGGTGTGGCCAAGAGAAAGAATAGAACTATCATGGAAGCAGTCAAAGCTATGTTGCATGATCAGAACTTGCCAAAGTTTTTATGGGAAGAAGCTGCAAACACAGTTGTCGATGTTCAAAATAGATCTCCTCACCATTCCCTAAACAACAAGACCTTTGAATAAGTATTCACTAACGAGAAGCCCATAGTAAGGGCACTTGACGATTTTTGGTTGTCCTTTCTACTTCCATGTCCCAAAAGAGAAAAGGAACAAGTTGAAAGCTTCAGGTAAGAAAGGTACATTTGTTGGTTATTGTGAGAATTCTAAAGCTTACATAATATATGTACTTGGTCAAAGAAATATATAATTTAGCAAGGATGTAAAATTTGATGAAGATGCAGCTCTTGGAAAAGTAAGAGACACTCCTCTTCCTCCTGCGAATGTTGATAGTTAAGATGATGTATTTTAAATAAAAGAAGATCATGAAGCTAAAATTGATCTTTCTAATGAACCCATGGAGCCCATGGATCCTTTGGATACTCCTGTTAGGATATTCCGACACATAGGAATAGTTAAGTTCAACTTGGTCTAGTATAGAGTTAGGTTAGCGTTAGGTAAAGTGTGTTTCTTTACCGTTGTACATTTTGTAACTTACAATCCGACGGTCACGATATGTAGTGATCCGACGGTTCATTCTCTCCTCGGTATTACCGACACTTGATCCGTGGCTTGACACCCGATTGGTCCATGAATTCTATTTAAAGCGCATGGAGGGTCATTTGTAGGTTAACCGTGCATGAGAGAAGCTTATGTAAATTTTCATTCTTTTATTAATAAATTGCCTGTAGTAGCCACGTTGGCGCAGGCCGTGGACTGTTTCCCTCTCTGAGGGTTTTAACCACGTCAAAATACTGGTGTATTGATCTGTGATCTGTTTGTGAGCGGTGTCCTTTTGGTGTTCTGTCTGAGGAACTTACCCTGTAAATTCGTACAATAGATGTATTGTGAATTTGAGGAATAAAAGATCCCAAAATGGGAGTGATGTTGTAATCCCACACAGTACCCGTAAAGGAGTTCCTAGAACAAATAACATTTGTTAAAGCCTTATAGCGTAAGGTCAACGTGACACCGAGAGGGGTGACACTGAAGGGTGGGTTTTCCACTGAGATAGGAGTTTCAACACTCGTCACAACGGATGCTTCACTCACAATGGGGGATGTGTCATCCATATTAGAGGAAGACATTGGGACCGAAACACCAGGAGGAGTAATAGGAGTATCCTCTTCGGAAGGCTCCAAAACAGGGTTCCAATGGATATTGTAAAAATTGTCTTCTGGAGCGCGGGAGTTTAGCAGTTGGATACTCGGAATAACAGGGAGAGTACCACTACCAACCGGTGTCTCAGGAGCAATAGAAGAAGGAGATCCTTGGTCACTTGGAATGGGAGGTGGGATCGATGATTCTGCTAGGATGATTCGATTCAAAAATCCTAGGCAAACTAACGAGAAAGGACCCTGCTCAAGCTAACGCAAACAAGGTCTAACAGGGTAAATGTGAACGTGGCCGAATAAATTTTAAGACACAAGGACATAACTTGACCTTTTCATCTTTAAAGAGTCGAGAAAAGGACAAAAGGATGACTCTAGTCACCTTCGAATGTTTAATGAGCCTGGAGTGACAAATGCTCAGATGAGCCTTTTCTTTTAGGGAGTCCGAAAAGGATCAAAAGTGACCACTCTGGAGAACTAGGAAAAAGGTTTATCAGGCAATCTGTAAAACTACATATACACCTTGGCAATCGTATGAAAACCAAGGTCTTTCTGTACGACAGTCAATCTTCTCGAATGTTGTGTTTGATGTGTTACAGGTCGTAAGGCGACAGACACGGCTTCCTATGGATAAAGGATGATAACCTAGTGGGGTCTCCCCATATACTCGATGGTATGTGGGAGCACAATTCCATACTAGACCACTATTGAGTCACAGAAGGAGGAATCACCCAACCTTGAGTGGAAACAAAAGTGACTAGGTTTAACGACGTCGGAGCACGTCTCTAGCCTAGACCTCTAAACAGTGTGCCTTATGTTCCAATGCATTGTTATATTCATTCAGTTCATTTTAAAGTTGATCATGGATTATGTTTTAGTTTTCAGGCCTTACCGTATGTAATGTCTCAAAATTTCCTAAATGCAAAGTATATGCCACAATATATCATTTCATTCGATGAATGTGTTAGCTACCTATACCAATAGGTTTCATTTTTCATGATTGGCAAGGGAAGTGCCAATATGATCTACTTTGGTGATGCAAAGATCTCATATTCTTGTGGAAGAAATATACTTGTTTGGTTAAATGCTGCCCTACTTCTGGATGGGTGATCCAACAGCCTAAGCTGGGTCATGCCATGTTTCAATTTTTGTTGTAGATTAGAGAAAGAAACCTATCCAAACAGCTCAATCTTGGCAGGTAAATTAGATAGGTAGTGAAAGAAGGTTCCCAACTGCTTAATCTGGGGCCTTGGAAGCAATAAGGGTAGCTTTAGATAGAAAATCAAAAGAAAGCCAAAGGTAAAGAAAAAGGCACAAAAGGGTTTGCAAATCTAAGTGCACCCTCCTTGGAGTAACAAAAAAATGCTAGGCAATAGAGTGGGTAGGTAGATGGGGTTGCAGAAAGCATGGTTTGTGACATTTCACTGGCCTAAAGGAAAGGTAAAAACAGGATGCCAATGCAGATGTTCTATTCACAGCAGTGTTACAACAACTTAATGAAGCATGTCTAACTTCCAGTTTTCCCCATCTCCTTCATGACTAACATCCCTATGCCATCCAACTTCACAAAGAAGATCAAAGTATTTTGTTGGTTCTAGTTTCTTTAATAGCCACATTTCTTGTGCAAAATTCTTTTCATTTTGATATACTTCCTAAAAGACTAAGTTAATTTCATACAAACTCAGTATCTTCCCCCCATCCACCTCTTTCATTCATATTAACTACTAACTTAATACTATCTAACTCCCCATACCCCCTATTCCCCTATTACTATGTAAAACTTGCAAAAAACCCAAAAAAATCTAAGTATCCCGCCCCCCGAGCATTATAGCTCTAGGCGTGATTTTGAAGGTCTTCATGCGCTAAAAAAACATTTGAGTGCAACCCACAGAGCGCCAAGGAATTAATCCTAGGGATTAATCCGATATTTTCTCGGGTTAATAGCCTTAAACCCACTTTGATTATAAACCTTTGTAAAAACCCATTTAACCCGCAAATGTTGAAAACAACCCGGAAAACCCACTTTTCCAAAATTTCCTCCAGACGCGATTTTCAAAAGAAAGTAATATTTAATTATCCCCGCCGTCGAATATTACCCGCGCACCTTATCATTCCGTCAACCGTCGGATCTGGGCCCTCCCATACGACGGCCCACATCATATCGGACGGGCATCAGCGCCTGAAAGTTACCTTACGAGAAACTGTCAGAGGGTGACGTCAGGCCTCCGCCACGCGTCGCCCCCTAGAGTCTCTCGGAGCGCCCTCTGACAATACCACGACTGTATAGAGGGCGGTCCGAGAAAACCCGCTTACCACTCTGCCAAACCGCCTGCCCACGCCATCGCCATGGCCCGCCCATGTCACGTCCGTTTGGTACCCTGTCAACACCCCCGACCGCCAGCGCTCCTGCGTGTCTGCCACCTATGCAATCCTCGTGGACCACTCACTGACCACCACATCACCCGATGACGTCATGCTGACCTCACCCAACCCTGACCCCACCTGATGACATCATGTTGATGTCATCCAAAAAGCGCGCCAATGAGCCAAAAGTCCATATTTAGCCGTTTTTTTGCATTTTTCTCATTTTCTCACTGAAAAAACCATTGCTCTCCTCTGCATGAGAATTAGGTCCACTGCCGCCAACCTGCTCAAATCGACTTGAAGAGCGCTTCCGCCTGCAACCCACCTGTACTTGTCACCATTACCGGCAATTCACCAGGTATTTACCCAGAGCATCCTTTCAGAGCTAAGTTACATCCATGTTTCTCCAAAATTGAATTCACAAGAGTAAAACAAACCTGTTTTTACCATTAAATTCCCAAGAAAACTAGCATTCCCCACAATTGCAGGGTCTAATTTCACCTGCTGAACCCACATATATCTACCCTTCCCCAAATTCCCATTTTTTCCACGCATTCGTGGACTGTAAACCTAAAACAACATAATTCACCAGGAAAACTGAGTTGCCTGCTCCTAAAATCTATCAAATTACTCTTGTTAAGCATTCTGCACCATTATCACACCTCATTACCCTTTTTACCTCTGCAAAATTAACCCTCTGTGGTCTCTTGCCCGCTAAAACTAGTTCAGCACCAAGTCATAACCACTGCTTATCCATGGAGATACCAATAGTCCTAAATATTCAACCTCTGAATGCACCACACAAAGAGCTGGAGTGGAAAGCCCTAGGTGATAAAGATTACCAGATGTTAGACTCAATGCCCATGACAGCCAAGTTTAATATTCACCTGATGAATGAATTAAATGCCCAACATCTCAGTGGGGCTGACACCTTGGGAATTTGGGATTCCCACATACCCATTTACAACCTCCCTCAAGTCAATGTCCTACCAGACTTGTTAAAACAATGCATGTCAAGTTATGATCCCAGCCAAAGAGTTGTCCTCAGCCCCTCAGGCTCAGTACTATTCCATATCACCCCTGAGACTATCAATGAAATGCTGCACTTTCATACTACAAGGCCCCTTACTCCTCTCTCCCTCCAGGACCTGATAACAAAAGGGGGCAACTTGTCCAGGGATCTGATTTCCAGGGTTAACCAATTGTTTATTCAGCCTGAGTATCAATCTATGACCGCTTCCCTTCCCATAGCATATCCATATCTTAATGAGCTGGGGAAAATGATGGTAGATTTGACCAGTTACATCCTAGGTTATGGGACATATGAGGATGTGGATGAAACCATCATAGAAATGTTGTCCATTTTCTCCCCAGGGATGCCTCCTGTTGTACATTATGACTTTGCTTTTTTCATTGCCAATAAGATTCATGAGCAATTTATGAATCTGGAGAGGGAAAAGGTGTTTAAATACACCAGATACATATATCATTTATTCTTATTCTATCAGCCTGATGCCTTCCCTGTCCCTCTAAAGAAGCTAGATGCCCAGGGACGCCCAAGGTCAGTTGTGTTTTGGACTTCAATTTGCCATATTCGGCCTTATTAACCCTACACCTACTGTGAATTTATTGATTTGTTCATTCATCCAACTATGACATTATTGTTGGGTGCCCCTCCCCCAAGATTGACAGATGAAATGCAGAGAATCCTTCAACTCTCTAAGGCATACAGCATTGGTGACTGGTACTTCTACCAACACCATACAGTAATCAGAGTATATGGCTATGAGCTGAGTCCCTATAGGCTGCCAAAATATGTCCCTATGAGACTCTTTGCCTTAGATTACTTCAGGTAGTTTGGAAATGCAGACTTTGTCCATTTCCAAGCTAAAAACAAGAAGGTGCAGCTAAAAGTAAGAAATCAGCTAGGTCCCTTCTTGTACAATAAGAAGGAATAAGGGTGGAAGGAAGCTGATAGGATTCTAGAGACCCTCAGACTTCAAAACAGCTTCAAGTGGGTGCCTTATGACCCTAATCACTTCATTTCCATTAGGAGGATAAAGTATAAATTGGGTGGCTATTTCCATGTGAAAATCCCTCATGTTGAGAAGTATGCCAATGCCCTAAGCTGGGAAGAAGGCACATTAGAAGAGCCAATTAGCAAAGAAGAAATGCTAAGAAGAGAAACTAGCAATATTGAGAAAGAGGCTGACTTGGAACATTGTGGGCAGGTTTCTTCCTCACTGTCAGAGGCAAATTGGAGCAGCTGCCTCATCTTCCATAGCCCAGCAGCAAGTAGCCGGAGTTGCCCAACAAGAAACAAATAAAGGCAAGGGCAAGGAGGTGGAGCAGGAACAATCACCTCCTAGAGCACAGCAACAAACAGAGCAGCAGATAGATAAGGAGGTAGAGCAGCAACAAGAACAGAAAGAAGAGCCTCAAGGAGAGGGGCAGCCTATGCAGCAAGAACAAATGGCTGAGGCCCCAGCACCTACTGAGAAACAGGCTCAACAGAACATGCCTTCTAGGCAAGAGAAGATGGTGGAGACCTCAATACTCCAGACTCCACAAAAAGTGGAAAAAGGAAAGAAGAGGGACAGAGAGCAGGAGACTCCCCTTACAACGTCCACTAATCAAGGGGAGAAAAGGCAAAGATTAAATCCCCTCTCTGAAGAAGAAATGCTTATGGGGCAATCGGTGATAATGGGCCCACCAAGCATGGAGGTATCCGCTAGTTCCTTTCAGCAGGAACCAGAGAGAAATCTTGGAGGAGAGGTCAGCTCCTTAAGCCATCAAAGAAAAGCAGAGGTGAGCATCAAGCATTAGTTCGCTGATATCAAGAGAAGAAATGAGCCACTCAGGCTCCAAATCTATAATCAGTTGCTAAAGATGGTCCCCACAAATCAGGAGAGGCTCATGGTAGCCTATGACATTTCAGAAGGAAAAATGACCATGAGTCATTTCAGGCCCACCACGGTGCAGCCACAGTCAGCTGCAGATTACATAAGAACCAACCTGGAGGTTCTTGCAAAAGACATTCACCCTATGGACCAAATAGAACTCCATAAGCAAACGGGTGAAATGGTCTATGCAACGTTGGCAGACAAGACAATGTTGGCAAAAAGGCTGGAGAACAGCCTAAATAATACAGCTGCCCAACTAGAGTTGGAGAAGGAATCCTCCTTGGCCAAAGACAACAGGATCAAGTCATTGGAAGATATAATTATAGAGTTGGGGCATGACCCCAAGGATCCCAAAGCCATACAATCACTGCTGAAGATAAGGGATGCAGACCTGGCAGCCCTAAGAAAGAAAGTAAAGCTCCCAGCAACCATTCACCCCCAAACAAATGAGGTTGCTCAGTAGAAGCAAGAACAAGAAATAGCTACATTGCTGGTAGCACTGCACAAACAACTAGTGCAGACAGAAGGGAGGTTGGAAGACACTAAGGCTGCACTACAGGCAGCTCTACAGCAGAAAGAGGGAGGTCAGACTTCTCAGCCCCCTCCACAGGTTATTAACCTTGAGCAGCCTCCAAAGACCACTCCTCCTCACACAGAAGCAGCAGCAGCACCGTCTACATCAGCAGCAACACCATCAACATCAACAGCAGCAACGTCTACAGAGTAGGCTCTAAGCCTGGACATGCAGAAATTGTTAAATGAGGTCCAAGCCCTAGAGGCCCAGATGACAGAACTGAATGGAGCCAAGGATGAGTTGGCCAAGCTAAATTAAAAATATGATAAGTCAAAGCAGAATGTGGCTGAGAAAGGGAGAGAAATAAAAACTCTCAAGGAAAGAATAAAAGAGCTGGAGAAGGAGCTCACCCTTGACAAAGTGGTGGGTGAGATCAGAAGAGTTTTATGGACCCACATTGGCCAATCAATAATGGACCAATGGCAATACATTGAAACCATTCATGAGCAAATGGAGCTCATAGGTAAAGCACAAAGGGAAGTGCATAGAGGAAGGGCATCTCTAGGTAGTATGCCTGAGGTAGCCAACAGATTGATCAATGTGCTCAATAACAGGACAGGCCCTCAGCTGGCAGCAATTGGGATCACCAGTAGGACGGAGACTATCCAGCTAGTTAAGAGGGTCCTCACACTGAAAAGCCTGGTACAGAAATTGGACAAAAGGAGCCAAGATATGCAAGCGGAGGTAAACAGGTTCATGGATAAGTTTGCTGCATTACAGGGTAGAGGTCTCCCCAGCTTACTCAACAGTGTAGGAAAACTTCTATCACATGAAGTTTATGCAAACAGGGTGAACACATTTGCCACAAATCAGATCAGCCAAGGATCAATCAGCTCACAGGAAACAGGGCCAGCATCTGGGCAAAGTCTCTATGACAGAATAGAGAATCTGTTCTTTATTATGAATGAGATTAACCATCTGTTTGAAACGCCTCCAAATTTATACAAATACACAGAGGCAGATGAGACCATGGATACAATTTTGAGGCATCAATTGCCTACGTAGGATTGGTGGGCCTCCATGATACAATTATTATTATAAACAAGAGGCTTCATCTGAATTTTGTCATCAAAATATATAAGTCATCACCTTCAGAAAGTGTGATACACATACTATGACAAAAAGGTGGAATGAACCACCTCAGCATGAAGATTCAGCCACCAAAAACAGAAACGACAGCTACAGGTAGCAGGGCTGAGAAAAAAGCTTCAGCATGACAAAGCATAAAGACACATAATTCACATCAATCAGCATTAAAGCATAAACGCTCAACCGACTCACTCTCTTCCAAAGGTCAAGAAGAGGCCTGACAGCATTAAAAACCATTTATCTTACACTCGGACTAGCAATGACTTTCTTATCTGATATTTGTAAAGTTGGTGAGCACAGTTAATGTATCAAATGACTCAGCATTGAGATATTTTGTAAAAACCTATTGTATATATTTCCCCTCACATACACTTCCAAGGGTTTGGTGATTATTGTTTTTTTGGTTGTTTCTCTTATGAAGAACTGAGAACTCGGCTGTAACTTTCAGAAGGATGTGATTAATAAAGCTTGGAGTTTACAGGAACTGAGTCTTACTGGTGCATATTGTGATTGGAACCATTGAATGCTATAGGATTCTAGTGCTATGACTTGATATAATAAGTGTTTCTCTATCTCTGTTAATTTTTCTGTTATTTATTTTAACTCATCCCTCTCACATGTTGTTCTGGATCTAGGAAAGAAAGAAAAAGAATAGCTCAAGATTTGTCCATGGAGACACCCTGATCTCAATCTAATTTCACTATAAATGTTTTTCATAACTTTCAGTTGTTTAAATTGGAATTCTTAATTGCTCCAATAAGCTCTGAATACCTCACAGTCACTATTTGGTAATTCATTTATGATACTAAGTAGGGATTGTTGTTCAAATTTATCTCACACTGTTGGTAACTCCATATCTCATTGTTTCACTCACTAAATTGGAAATTATATTAACAATAGCCATCTAGCCTTGCAACAAAACTTTATCCATCACAGGCACCAGATCTATCTCATTTTTATGACTCCATATGCCCAACGGATTAGCATCTTCTGAAATCTTCATGCCCTTCTTACAACAAAATTTCATCAACCAAAGTCTCAAACAGGAAACTGAAACTTTAAACTAGCCGAAGATACTCACAAAGCATAGCTGAAACTTAAAGAGAGAGCCCTCTCTGTTTATAGATAGGCTAGGATCTATAATCCAAAGGTTGGTCAGTGGTTACCCCGGCCGTATTCCCTTGGGAGTCATAGGGAACAACCTGGGTGTTAACATAAATGGCGACTCCGCTGGGGACAACCTCAGGATTTTCCAAATACTGTATATTCCCTAAAGCTACAGGTGAAGCCTGAGAGCTAGCCAAGAAACCTTCAAAACTATTTCCGTTTTACATTAACAAGTTTACATAAAAGCTACTTCAATCTATCTTCATACTAAATTTAGGACATACATAGCCATTTCAAAATCTTATCTGGTCCTTACAGATACAAGAAAACTCTAAAAATACTCAAAAAAAAACTCAGAAGCTGGCTCCCAAGAAGAATCAGCGGTATATAAGGTCCAATCCTGACCCTAACCCACCAACTATTTTTGAAAATCCTAACACAATCCATAAAAACATTAGGAAGCAGCAAAAACAGGAGAATCCTTCTGACTTGAGCCCTAAGATAGTCCACCTTAACCCCGTTCTCACTCCAATCAAGGTTTTATTCCGGTCTACCCCTGGTTCCCCTAGTTCACCATCTACATCTCAAAGCCCTCCTTCTACACCTTCATCCACTTCACATGTTCCCTTGACCCACACTGCAGTCTCTGTCATACCTAGTACCCCCACTGTCCCAGTAGTCCCTGTTGTCCTGGTTAACCCTATAAACCCTGCAAATATGGCCAATAGATATGCACCCCTGCAGTTACCTACTAATGTTGCAGATCTACCTCATGACTACCAATCCAAGATCTCATACTTTGACTCTACTGTCCCTTTCACTGTCATTCAGCATGCTAGAAGGATGCAAGATCATTTTGAAAACTATGAAATTGATGATGACAGTGTAAGGATGAGAATTTTTGTTCAGAGCCTCACAGGGGATGTAAGAACCTGGTTTATGTCACTCACTGCTAATACCATAACAACTCCTGATGAGCTTTACCATGCATTTACTACTAGATGGGAAAAGAAGAAAGATCCCTTACACATACTGGGCGAATATGATACAATCAAACGAGGTCCTCAGGAGACCGTTCTGGAGTATTGTGCAAGATTCAATAATGTATACAACGCAATACCACAGAATTTGAGACCTCCCCCTGATTTAGCATTATACAAGTTCCCTGACGGTTTTGACCCTGACATGGCATATCAGTTGAAGGAAAGGGCCCCTGAAACCCTTGAGGATGCACAAAAATTTGCTGTTACAGTGGAGGCTAACCTTATTTCCAAGAGGAACAGTGTAAGATTGGAAAAAAGAGTCACCTTCAAAGAAGAACCCTCAGCCTTTGATCAGAAACTGGATGTAATACTCACTAGCATGAAAAGGTTGGGTGACAGAGTGGAATCTGTGGAGAGAAAGTCATCATGGGAAGCACCTCAAAGTAACCCTATCAGGAACCCAAATTTTAGGAGAAATCAAAACCCAAACATTAGCAAGGCTAGTTCTGATCCAGAGATAAGACCCCCCTTCCAGGAAAACTATACTGAAGCATCCACTTCAAGTGAGCAAGCAGATGACACCCACATTAACCTAATGGGCCTAAATGATGAGCAGCAAGTTTTCTTGTGTCATGGAGATCATAAGGAGGATGACATCAAACAGTTCCAAACCAGGTCAGGTGAGTCATTTGACTTTAAACAAGGTTATGACACAGCCGTTTATGAAGTTCACAAGCAATACAAGCTAAGAAGCAGAACTATAAACGTAACACAGCCTGAAAAAGCAAAAGATAGCCTGCAGCCTAAAAAAGCCATAGTTACAGAACCACAGGACAAAACTGATTCAGTTACAAATGAAATAACTGTTGAAGAAATAACTGAATTACTCCCCTCAAAACAAAAGCCAATGGCTGCACCACCTTTGCAGCCTAGTGCTCCTCAACAGATGAGTAAAAAGGATAAGTCTCATGATCAAGACAAAAATCAAGAGTAAAACTCAATAAACAAGGAAAAGGCTATCACCCATAATGCCAAGATCCAAACTGAAAGACCATTTGACTTAGAAGCTGAAATTGGCAAATTGAATATAGTTATTCCTCTTCCAGAATTAGCCAAGCATGACATATACAAACAACAAATCAAGAACTCTCTTCAACTTACTCGTAATAAAGATAATGTCAATGTGTTAGATGACACCCGAGAATTTCTTTTTGGTCCAAAGGTTGATGGAAAGACAACAATTACAGGGATTTTACCTTTCTATGCCAGCTTGCATATTCATGATAAGATACTACATAATGCAATGTTCGATTCATGCACCTCTCACAACCTTATGCCTAAATCAGTAATGGAGAGGCTCAACCTGGACATTACAAGACCTTATAAGGACCTATTTTCATTTGACTCCAGCCAAGTAAAATGTTTAGGCTTAATAAAAGATCTCTAATGTATCACTGGTCAGTACAAATAAAACAAACCTTATGGATTGTAAGTCGCAGATAATACCCACCCAAATATTGGAATGTTTTATCAACATCATGGGGGGGGCTAAACTCCAAGGTTCCCATACACAGGAGCATGTCATAGTTGCGCAGTTTCATTTTGGGTCACCTAAGTCTATATAGGGGAGTCACTATGAAATAATGGTTAGCAGTGAAAGACAACTCAAAACTTCCATTATATGCTGTTCACTCTGACATAGACTCCTATATTATCTTCAATGACAATACAGGTCCCACAAATGATGAAGAAACCCGGACAATTAAACAAGATCAACATATAAATGAAGAAACCCCTGATCCATAAATATTGGTTAAGGAGTCAACAAACGAAATCGTTCAAAAGGACAAACCAAAGGTAAGCCAAGATCTCAAATTGCTGATGTCAAGTTCCACCACAGTTGACAACCCTCCCCTAAATCAAGAAGTCCTTTGGTTCCTTGAATTTGATGGATCATTCAACAAATTTGGGGGAGGGGCAGGGGTTTGGATACATAACAAACAAAACAATCATGCAGAAGGCCGAGCCTATAGGTTAAACTTCAGGTGTACCAACAATATGGCTGAATATGAAGCTCTCTTACTAGGCCTTAAGCTAGTAAAATCCTTACAGGCCATAAAAGTTTCAATCCTAGGAGACTCAGACCTAATCATCCAACAAGTAAAAGGAAACTTTGTCACTAATGACAAAAGACTGAGATCTTATAGGTCTGCTGCTGCTGAAATCCTAAGTTCCTTCACTGAATTCCAAATAACCAAAATTCCTAGAACCCATAACCTTCATGCTCATAGTTTGGCCACATTTACAAGCACTTGCAAGCTACCTCTTGAACCCCAGCATTGCTTTGCAGCTGAGGTAAAACACAAACCTTCTGTCCCAAACAATGTCAAGGATTGGCAAGTGCTTGAGGATGACAAACAAATAAACAATTTCTTGACTCTACAGCAAGCATTTGCAGGACTACGCATTGATACAGAGGCTGCAAGTGATTCACAAACACTAGTTGAACAACACCACACAAATACCTCATTTAAAACAGCAAATCAAATGCTTTGTCCAACAAACTTTGACCAGGAGAATACACAAGAACTTGAACAAGTTCATTCTGAGGAAATAGCTCATACTGAAGCTAAAGTTATACAATGGAAAGACAATTTTCTTCCAACAGGCCTAACTCCATTAGAGGACATTTTTGACTCAAATGATGTCCCTAGAAAACCAAAATTGCAACCCCTTAATACTGCCATTGAAGAGTGCAACATTGGAACTATTGAAAAACCCAAGATAATTAAATTGTCTGCATCTTTACCACCTGATCAAAAGCCTAAATACATCGACCTCTTTAAAGAATTCCAAGATGTCTTTGCATGGAGTTATGAGGATTTAAAATCCTATGATACCTCCATCATTCAACATACAATCCCCCTTAAGCCAAATCAGAAACCTTTTAAACAGAAATTGAGGAGGATCAACCCTATGCTTCTCCCCTCAATTGAAAAAGAGGTACAAAAGATGTTTAAAGCTGGCATAATAGCACCGATCAGATTCTCAGAATGGATTTCAAATTTGGTTCCTACAAGAAAGAAAACTGGTGAAATAAGGCTTTGTGTTGATTTAAGGAACTTGAATCAAGTGTCCCTAAAAGATAACTACCCATTACCCAAGATGGATCACATCTTGCACAGACTAGTGGGGGAATCAAGAATTTCTTTACTTGATGGATTCTCAGGCTTCAACCAGATCCTAGTCCACCCTGATGATCAGGACAAAACAACATTTACAACCCCATGGGGAACCTTCAAATATGTCAAAATGCCTTTTCGGTTGAAAAATGCAGGAGCCACCTTTCAAAGGGAAATCGATATTGCCTTTTCCAAAGAAATCCGTGATTTCCTTGTCATCTACTTAGACGACCTCACACCTTTCTCAAAGTCTGACCAGGAACATTTGAAACATCTAAGGCAGATATTCACAACTTGCAGGAAATATGGAATTTCCTTAAATCCCAAGAAATCCCTGTTTGGATTGGAAGAAGGCAAGTTATTAGGTCATATCATTTCAAAGGATGGAATTAGGATTGACCCAGACAGAATACAGGCCATCTTGCAAATGCCCCACCCAAGAAACATCAAAGAATTGCAAGCATTCCTGGGGAAGATCAACTTCCTCAGGAGATTCATCCCAAATTTGGCTGAATTAAGCAGATTACTAAATAACATGCTAAAAAAGGATTCAAAAGTGAAATGGACAGTAGAAGCAAATCAAGATTTTGAAGGAATAAAGCTGGCCCTTACCCAAACTCCAGTCTTAACAAATCCTCAATTTGATAAAGAGTTTTATCATTTTCTCTTTTTCTTCCCAGCATACTATTGTTGTTGTATTATTACAGAAAGATGACCAAGGAAATGAGAGACCTATTGCATTCTTTAGTAGAGCTCTCAGAGATGCTCCCCTAAAATACCAGATCATGGAAAAGCAAGCATATGCCTTGGTCAAAGCCATCAAAGACTTTAGAATCTATATCCTATACTCCCATGTTATAGCTTATGTACCAATTCCCATTGTCAAAGATATACTCACTCAAGAGAATTTGGAGGGCAGAAGAGGAAAATGGATTGCCAACATCTTAGAATTTGACATTGAAATAAAACCTACAAAATTGATAAAAGGGCAAGGTTTTGCTAAATTAATGTCTGAAACAAATTTCTAAGCCTTGGACATCAACCAACTGGACAGTGAACCGGAGCTGGCGACTCCAAAGATCAATGTAGCCTTTGAAAAATCCCTGTGGTATTCTGATATCTGTCATATATTGCAAAACCTGTGTGCTCCCCCAGGACTGTCCAGAACTAAATGTAGGTTCTTAAATATGAAAGCCTCTAGAGTTTGTGTCATGGATGGTAATTTGCTTTGGAAAAACCATGAGGGTATATTGCTAAACTGCTTAATTGAAGATGAGGCTAACAATGTCATAAAAGAATTTCATGCAGGTGATTGTGGTGGACATTTGTATTAGAAGTCCACTGTGGATAAAATACTAAGGGCTGGTTACTATTGGCCCACTCTATTCCCTGATGTAAAAAGTTTCACCACCTCATGCCATAATTGTCAAATATTTGAGGGAAAGAGGAAGTTACTACCACTCCCTTTGAGGCCTATTGCAACAGAAAGACCTTTTCAGCAATGGGGTTTGGATTTCATTGGGGAAATTCATCCCTCATCCTCAGGCCAGCACAGATGGATCCTCACAGCCACAGACTACTTCACCAAATGGATTGAGG
>APFE030662248.1:6614-26181 GCA_000404065.3 Pinus taeda
GTAAAAATATTTAAAATTTATATGTAAAATATAAATGTTAAAATGTAGAAATGTTTCAATTTAATTAGTTGTTTTCATCTCCTTCGTTTATTAGTGACTTGGTAGTTGCTTTCATCTCCTTCGTTTATTAGTGACTTGGAAGAATGCATGGTAATAGCAATGCTACAAAGGGAATTGATTGCAATCAATCACTACTTTATATTACAGAAAAAATTAAATTATAAAATTGGAGAAAAGTAAATATTATATAATTTACAAAGTGAATTTTTTTTCTAAATTATGATTTATGTTATATTTTAAAATTGAATTCATATTATGTATTTCATTAAGGTCTGGGAAATAAATTAACATTATTCTACTCTGTTAGTGTTTTGTGCTTTACAAAAGTTATAGTAGTTTGTAGAAGTTGGCAGGTGGTTGTAGTAATTTTTGCCAAATCTAAGACACAGAACCATGTGAGACGTCATCATCCTCTATTCTAGTCACTTCATGAGCGACCCCACGATAGGGGGAGGGCTCTTGTCAAGCCCATGAGTTGCGGATGTGATGTGCGACGAGTTGGGTGAGCGCTCTCGGTTAAACATGACGAGCCGGGTGAGTGACAAGTCAGCAGGTGCAACGAGTCGGCAAGGGGGCGCGTTGGTCGCGAAGTTTCATTGCGATGATTGGACAAGTTGGAGGAGAGTGATGAGCTGGAGTGGTCGATTAAAGTCACTCGGGGCACGAGTGTGACGAGCCAACGAGGGAGTCGAAAAATCAAAAGTTGAGAATTTAGCTAAGTATGACAACTTTGCAAAGGCGAACTTATATCGTGCGAAGTTGGGTATGTGGACCCGGTGGGGCGACGGTGTAGGCGAGCTGACATGAAGGGTGGTCAAACTGACATGAGATGTGGGCGAGTTAGCCAAATTAACAGGTCGACCTGAACCATCCATGATGAAGCATATATATTGGCAGATGTTTGGACGGAGAAAGAATCAAGTTTGATCATCATAAGTTCAATAAGTGGAAGCCAAGGGTGAAGGGCAAGCTAGAGGGCTGGGTGCATAAGGCAACGCGAGGTGAAAACGGTGGTATGGCCGAAGCACCAAGACAAGAGAAATAGAAACACGGAGTTTGCCTGAGCAAGCCACAGGTTGTGTAGGCGACCGACAAAGGGCGCGCTACATGACGGGCGAACCGACAAGTCAGGTAAGGCAGCCGACTCACGAGAGGGCATACTGTACGCTGATAAGTTTCGCTGAACGAGTGGTCTGCAGACCGATGGTGACAGGTCGCCGGGCAAGTCTGCGGTTAGAACTATGGGTGGGTGAACTATAACCAGATAGGTACACGATAGTGTGGGTGAGTGTTGCGGTAGAGCAGGGTGAGGGCACACAAAGTGCGGGTGAGCGCTAAACAAAGGGCCGAGTAGCGAGTGAGCGTCGAGCGGGTGACACATCGTGGGCAGGCCTGAACGAACAGGCAAGTTTGTTGAACGCGGTGGGTGGTAGACCAGTTGCCACGATGAGCGGTGCGGAGGGTAGCTGAGGGCTAGGTACCTTTTCCTGACGATTTGGGTGATCCGTCATGGTGAGGGTGGGCGCTCCTTAACGAAGGTTAGGGTAGGCAGCACGATGCAGGCCGAAGTTGTGTATTTTGGCAGATTTTGCGAGAAAGAAGTTGGGGTTGCTCTCCAAGGACTGTAATTGTATATTTTGAAGAATTATCATTATTATTGTGGGCAGACTCATATTTAAGGAATTGCCTCTCCTGTTAAATATTGTATCCATTGTGCATATGTCTAAAATGATATTGATGATGAAAGATGTTTAATTGAATGTTTCTGTTGTGTTATGAATGTTAATACTTAGAAAGTGAAAAATAAACTAAGTATGGAATGTTAGGCATAACTCACACTTGAAAGTATTGTTGAAAAGAAATCAGGTGGTGGTGTCGAATCTCCTATGAGCGGTTGAAAGACTATTGCGAAGATAGGGATGTGACAATTTTCCTCCTAGCGCCATACCGTTAATGAATTAAATAATGGGATGAGAGGAGCCTATAGCTTAGCCACTGGAGGAAAGGAAAATCAAATAATGGAACCAGAGGAGCTTCTAGCTTAGCCATTAGAGGAAAGAAAAATGAAGAGTCACCTATGATAAGGGCTTTGTGGCAAGCAAGAAACTGAGAGTGTTTCTTGCCGAAAACCACCCAAAATCAATAAATTGTGATTCCAAACAACCACTGGGAAAAGAATTGACAATTTATGAAATTTCATGTCCTCATTTGTAAAATCACGGGAATCTGACCCAAAGAACAAGAAATTATTCAATCGATACAAACAAAATGGAACCCCAATGGGCCAATCAAGCTTAGGTTAAGAGAATAAGGTTTTCTTATAGTGCTTTTCATCAATCTAACACATTAGAATAGGGTATTTGATAACACACCCTATTTCATGAACAATATTGTTTTTAATGGGAAGTATGTTATAATTCAGAGAACGAGCACGGCCCCAGTATGGGTGTGTTCCCTCATTTACCAAAGACTTCTAGAAACTCGATATTTTTAAAAAAATTGGTAATTTTATAGAAAAAATTATGAATATCTTGAATATTACAAAGAGAAGGAGACATGCACACTACACCCAGATTTGTGCCCATGTGAACATTTCACAACCCTTGCTAAAATCAATTGACTTGAAATATAATGACACAATTTGGACCTAGCCTTTGGATTATGAACATGTGTCGTTCAAATTTAGTTGATGCCATGAATATGTCCATTTCTTCATAGATTTACGACTAAAGTGATTGAAAGCATGGTCTATCTCTATGACCATATGAGCAAGAGAATGAATAGATTTTTTGGGAAGCATGGCACGCCAGTGCAATGGGTTCCCTCGAATTGTGGAGACGAACAATGCGCAGGTCATGTATTCTTCAAAGATTCCATGTCTTTCACATGAGCCTACAACGTTGACAACGTGCCCAGCCAAGGCCACATATCCTCCACCATCATATGTTTTATGTGACAAGTTATCCGAGAGCACTTCTCCTATTTCGAAGTTGTTTCCATAACACATACACTTCGGAAGAGAAACTATGTAGTTAGTCATGATAGATAGGTTGAAGACTTAGCTTTTCATTTGGCCCTCCTTCTAGCGCCAAAATTTTGATGGTGTTGGACCCGCCAACATGTCAACGATCTACCCCGTAAGAAGTCCCAACCAGACCTTAAACCGTTTGGTGTAGGAGTCCTAACAGTGGGTCGTACGGTATCGCCTTGATCATGATGGTGTGTAGAGGAAAGTAAGATTTTCCTGTTGGTAGAAAGGGTGTGACATATGCAGTAAGTCAAGGAAGGTGCATGAATAGTTTTAACACACAGTGAGTGAGGTAAGTGCACCCCTTAGAAACTTGTGAAAGCACAGAGTTAAGAAGGGAACACATGAGAAAATATGCATGACAAACTGGAAAGAAAGCATGCTAGCAATCCAAAGTGATGGTTAAACCAACAAACATTTTAGTAAGATTCATAAATACTTATATAGGAAATCCATATATGCATGCATAAGAAAATAGATACATATATCATTAGAGTAGACAAGTTAGTTGAAATACAATAACAACATATTCATGAAACACGTTGGCTATGTTATATTAAGAAGTGAAAGTTTGAGTCGTACAATACAACCATGACCAACCACTAGTTCCGATAGCAGAATGTTACAGTCACTGCCGCATGCTCCTCCAAAGAGATATACTAGCTTTGCACAGTGGAGAAGCTAAGACTCATTACAATATTGTCCAAGCTTTCTCTAAGATACTCCTATTCGAAGCTTGGCAGACCAAAGGCCTATACAATGATTTATGAGGGATTATATATAGCAAAGGGTGGGGTGGCCCTTGCCATTCCCCTTTCTGATTGTTCACCTACCCTCATGACTCCTCAACTACTCTATGTTTATTACATTCAAGTATCAACACTTGAACTTCCACTTAACAAGATGTTACATAAAATCTGCACATGTACCCATGTGAGATAAAATAGGCTTGAGAAAGCCATGCAAGACATCACTAACACTTGGGCTGTTGTGGTAAGACCAACTCTTCGACATCCTTGCAATGATCGATGATGGTGAACTGATGCCAATCTTGCTCGTCTGTGATGGTGTCTGTGCACTTAATGGTGACATACTGCTGAAAGCGAACTCTTGCCTCCGTTGCATCCGGGTACACTGATATGGCCCCTGTGTCAAACTCATTTGGTAACATGTGCATCATTGTCTTGAGTGTGGCCAGACCATAAACATATTGATGCATAGTGTCTGTTATGGTATCCAAGTGTGTGCTGGTGACCATGCACATCAACCTATCGAAGTACATGTTCAGCTCCAGTCGAACTTGCTTCTTGTCTTCGCCTCAGTCAGTGCGCCGAATGGGTGGGATCACATGCGTGCGTACAATGACATGCATGCTTCTGAATTCCCTTGCATGCAATCAACAACACTTCTCACCTTGTTTGCTCCATGTCAACTACTAGGATGGATCTATAACTTGTACGGGTGCAGTTTCATCCGTTTATGCATGTTGCACCCCTGGTGTACCTGTTCATGTTGTAACTCATTCTCTCATCTATGCAACTCCTATTCTTCCTTTAGTTGTTGCTTCACCACATGCAACTCATTCTCTTTCTCTCTCTCTGCCTTCGTGTGATCTACATGTCACGTCGTCACCTCATAGACTCAATCTTGAAATCTTCTTTCATCGTGAGTGGATTTGCTTTGAACTTGCAGCATTGCTCTACCACTATGATGTAAACAACCTTCCTCTTGCATTCGTCATGTGTAGGTGTGATACCTTTTGTTGCTGTTGATGGTGCTACTCGTTGTGATGTTGTTTACATTCATCTTGATATCCTTGTCCATGAACAACCTGATGTCTTCTTAGATAGGAAAGTACATAGACACTTGATCGACTACATCACCAATTGTGCTCTTAGACGTGTCTTTGACTCTACTCTCCTAGAAGCCATTGCACCTGTGCTTCTAAGAGGCGGATGACACATGTGATATCTAGACGCATAGCAACACCCATCGAAAGAAATCTTTCAGTTGAAAACCAAAACAAACTTGATGACTAACATGCAAGATACCTGCATGATTGATCGTGAAGGTTGCACAATTTCCACCGGGAGGTCGGGAGACTGACTACCAAAACTGTGCAAGGCATAGTCTGGGCTGTCAAGAGGCTAACTGACTATTGTAACTCTGCAATGCACAGTCCAGCCTAGCGTGGTAAGGATCAAAACTACGCAATGTACAATTTCAGTCAGTAGTGACATGAAACCAGCAAACTGCATTGCACAATTTCAGTTAGCAATGACATGCAACCAACAAACTGCATTGCACAATTTCTAGGGCCAGTAGGACACTACCTCCAAGACTTGCGTAATGCAATCCTAGAGGTTAGTGCTAGGCTAGACTTTGGAAATATTTGGAGGGAAGGTAGAGCCTTCGCTTCCGGAAATGCGCATCACTAGACGGGCAAGGCACAGTGCGGGCCAAGTAGCCTAGACCGACCGACAGGTGACTGAAAATATGAGAATTATGAATGCATGATGAGATGAGTTCAAACAAGATTGAATGATTATGCATGCAAATAGTAAGTTAAGGATTCAAAAAATGGGATGCATGCATGTGTGTGAAGCGGGTCACCGTGATTGACCGTCAGTGCAAAACAATGCCATGCATGCGAGAATAGTGAGATGCGCACGAAAATTGAAATGATGTTTGTACAAGCTAACATGCATGCAAACAAGAGTAAGTGTTCACATAACTCAAGTAGAGAACGCTCACACAAGATGAAACACAAAAAGCGATTGAAACAAAGTGTAAGATATGTGAAGCGATTTTACCTTGAAATAGTTGAGTTGAATGTGCCGCCGACTCCTAGATTTGATGTGGGATGTCAGAGTTGCAAGATTGATGTGAGGAATGAGCTTTGTAGTGTTTGGAAAATGAGTTTTGATAAAATCGAGGTTATGACGTGCATGCACAAATCTAGGAAAAGCGACACTTGACGGGAGGTTTCTAAAGTGATCCATGCATGTAACCTCCAACTACTGAAAATAGGTCCCTAAATCTAGGGATGCCTTTGCATGGTGCCTTGGGAAAAGCAGTAAATGCATGCAAATAAGTTTTTCTCGGTCTTGGAGGGAACTAGTCAACCTGAAGGCACATGCATCGGTCTACGAGCCTCGAAGAGGGATTTGCATAGTTTTTGGGCTCAGAAAAGATGTTTGTCCCAGAGGTATTTCACAATTTATGGGAGGAACAGGTGACTATTTCCCAGGAGTGTGCAGTTTCTAGGCGGAGCAACTTTCCTAGGTTAGATTGCGCAATTTTCTCCAGAAAGCTTGATTGACTGCATTGCGCAATTTCTGAACTGAGCAGGCTACCTAGCTGATTTTTGCAATTTTTTATAGCAACTAGGCTAGTTGTCCTAGATGGATTGCGCAATTTCTGGGAGCAACAGGTGACGCAATCTTTGGGCTGAGCAGCTGTCCTAGGATGAATTGCACAATTTTTGAGGGGAAGGTTGTCAGAAAGAATTGCACAATTTTCGGAGCCCAACTGGTTGTCCAACTTGGTTTGCGCAGTTTTTGGAGGGAAGGTTGGTTTCCCTCCAGAATTGCGCAATTCTCAGAGGGATCTGATCAACCGTCAATTGACACTAAATTGAGAAATCAGCCTATGAAGGAGGTGGAACAAGCTTGCATGCACAGGTTGACACGACTATGAAACAACTGAAGTTGATGTGCTTGATAGTGCAAGACATGCTTCTGAGGATGGTCGGTAGGGAGGCTCCAAAACGAAGCTAAGGAAAAATTTTGGAGGGTGGTTGTAGCCACTAGAGCAACATGTGAAATAATTCATCTTCATGAGAGATATGCTTTTTTCTTCATTTCCTCCCTCCAAAGGGTTGTGAATCAAATGGAGCATTCATGAAATCTTGATCTTTGGTCTTCTGTTGTAATATGGTGTTCCTTGGTCTTCTTGCCTCATGATCATCTTATCTCTTTAGCATCGGATCATTTGACGGCAAGGTTGAGGTTAAAAAAGCATTGGATCTCTCACTTTTCATGACTAGGATAGAAGAAGAAAGACTACTCAAGCTACAAGGAACCTCTTCTCATGCACAAAACTTTTCATACAATTCTCACTATGACGAAGGTACACTTCCATCAAGTCTTTTGTGGCATGCTTGATTTTGACATTTGAACTATGACAAGCTTCGTTTGTTGAAGAAAAATGGTGTTACTGGTTTGCCTACAATTCCTAGGAAACTTAAGCAATGTGATGTTTGTATCTTAGCAAAGCACAACAAATAGCCTTTTCATAATTCTCATTCTAGAGCACATAGAAAGCTCGAACTCATTCATTATGATTTATGAAGCCCAATTCCTATTTCTTCTGCAAATGGTAGTAAATATATGATGACATTTATTGATGACTACAACAAAATGTGTTGGGTTTATTTATTGAAGAACAAATCTGAAGATTTTGAAACATACAAGAACATCAATATATGGATTGAAAATGATGCACAATCTCATATTGTCTATATTCATACTAATAATGGAAAAGAATATACTTCAAATGAATTTGAAAACTATCTTTACCAGCATGGGATCAAACATCAAACAACTATGCCCTATAATCCCCAACATAGCGAAGTAGTTGAAAGAATTAACAAGACAGTCTTAAATATGGTACGTTCGACGATGTTTTTCAAGAATGTTAATATGATGTTTTGGGATGATGTGATTATATGTGTCGTGTATATAAAAAATAAGTGTCCATCTCATGATATAAACAACAAGACTCCCTATGAAATGTGGTATGGGCACATTTCTTCGGTGAGGCATCTTAGGGTTTTGGGTTCCACCTGTTATGCCTTGATACCTAAAGAACAAAGAAACAAACTTAGAGAAAGCAGTCGAAAATATATCATCTTGGAGTACACAAAGACCTCCAAATCATATTGTCTCTATAACGAAATTAATAAGAAGTTTATAATATCTCGAGATGTGATCTTTCTTGAATATTCCAAGACTAACAATGTTGTTGACTGATAGTTTGATCACTTACATAAATTCGGACATGAAAAATCTTTTCAATAGTTTGATAATGAGATTCCACATCTTGAAGCAGGGATCCCTATACTAGATCAATCTATAGAATCTCCTTCCGAAGTACTCTCTCCCCCACATGAAGCTCCATCCACTTATCAAGATGACACTTTGAGTGATGTGATTGACATAATTGGGAGGCTAAATCTGGATTCACCCCCATCTCAGTCAACTGAGTAGCCCAGGTCATCTCAGAAAGGTCCTCCAAAATGGCTGACAAAAACACTTGAAAGTGTTCATCCTGATGAGGTTGGAAGGACAAGAACAAGGAACTCTGTTAAGAAAATGGATGTGATGTAGAAAATCCTGATTCACCTATTGATATCGATGTCTCGTATGATTGTGAACTAAATCTTTCTACATATTTTGAACCAATTTCCTTCAAAGAAGTTGCTTCTCATGATGAATTGAAATAAGAGATGCAAAAGGAATATGATGCTTTGATAAAGAATGGCACCTAGAATTTGGTTGATCCTCCATTGGGTACCAAACCAATAGGCTGCAAGTGGGTTTTCAAGAATAAGTATAAAGTAGGTGGCTCACTTGAAAAGCACAAAGACAGGCTTATGGCAAAAGGTTTTGCATATAAGGAAGGGGTTGATTATGAGGAGACTTTTCCCCCATAGTAAAATGGTCTACCATCAGGACACTCTTTTCCTTAGCGACTCAGAATGGTTGGAAAGTCCATCAAATGGATGTAAAAACTAGTTTTTTGAATGGAGATATGAAAGATAATGTTTTTATATCACAACTAGAAGGATTTGTTGTGAAAGGTCAGGAACACAAAGTATGCAAGGTTGTAAAATCCTTGTATGGCCTCAAGTAAGCATCATGAGCCTGGTATGAGAAGTTAACTGAGCATCTTCTGAAACTCAATTTCAAACCTTATGATCTTGGTGATGCAACTTAGTTTGTCAAGAAAGTTGGAAAAATAGTTGTATATCTTGTGGTGTATGTAGATGATCTTCAGATGACACAAAAAAATGAGAACTACATTGCATCCATAAAGAGAGAACCGATGAAAGGATTTGAAATGACACATTTGGGCTATCTTCACTACTATCTTGGTATTGAAGTAACCCAACATCCAAAGTTTATATTCATCTCTCAGAAGAAGTACAAAGGAGACTTGTTGAATAGGTTTGGTATGGATGAGAGTAATCCCTTGACTACTCCAATGGAACAAAATTTAAAGCTCACCATCCACCAAAGGAAAAGAATTTTAGGATGCAACAAACTATAGACAACTCGTAGGAAGTCTCAACTACCCAACTACTACTAGGCTAGACATTTCATTTACTGTTGGAATCCTCTCTAGGTTTATGCAAAAGCCTTGTGAGGGTCATTGGTTTACTACAAAAAGAGTCCTAAAGTAGCTGAAGGGAACTCAAGAATTTGGACTCAAGTATACACAGGTGGGTGACTTCACTTGATTGGATACTCTGATTCAAATTTTGATGGAGATAACAAAACTGAAGTTTCTACTTTAGATTTATTATGAGTATTGGATTGCGAGTTGTCTCATGGAGGTCATGCAAACAATCAGTTCCAGCAGATTCTACAACTGAGGCAAAATATGTGGTAGCCATTGAAGCAAAGAAGGAAATTATGTGGCTCAGTAAAAGTCTTGAATATTTGTAGGAGAAACAAGTGTATTCAGCTCCTCTCTTGATTGACAAGATTTTTGTAATAACATTGGCCAAGAACACAAAATTCCATGATCGAACGAGGCACATCAATACAAAATACCATGTGATTCAAAGATCATGTTGAGCACAAAATAATCCACCTACGACATTGTTCCACAAGAGCAGATTGTAGGCATCTTCATCAAAGCGCTTAGAATGGGAAAGTTTGAAAGATTCATAATGAGTTTTTGGACTCGCCAACATCCCTTCATATTAAGGGGGGGAATGTTGACACCTAACCTTTGGGATTAGGAAAACCTATGTAAATATTGTAAAAAGAAAAATAAAGGAAGTTGGAAAATGAAGAGACATTAGGAGATGAAACAAAATAGTCACTCATTCCTTGTATATATCCATGATATATCTTAATGTAAAAGAACAATTACATTCATGGAGTTACTCCCCGCAGACAAGTTTAAGGAAAATATTGATCTCCATGATGATTTCCAGGAGGGTGAGTCATCATTTCACTAAGGAAATGCCATTTAAAGAAGCAATTTTGCAATATGGAGTCCTCAATTCAATTTATTTGTGAAGAAGCGAGACCTCTTTAAGTAGAGAACGATATATTTTTGGATAAATATGAAAGTCCTAAATGGGATTATGATGCCTTTTCACAATAATTGATTGGAAAAGATGATCAATACTTGCAAGAGTGGAAGTAGCACCTTGACTTGGAAGTCAGTTTCCTTCAAAATGTTGAGAAGGAGAATATAATTATTGACTTATCATGGTCACTTGGTAATGTTGATAACGGTGCCTTTTATTTCACATAGCGTTGAAAAATACACCATTGGTATTAGATCTATATTGCTAAGAAAAATGAAATATACTGGAGGAGGACTTGGAAAGAGTGGACAAGGCATCATTGTTCCTATTAACTCTATAGTGTGGACATCAAAAGCAGGACTTGGATTTAATCTTGTTGTTTCCTCATTACCTATATCTAGCTCTCTTGAGACAAGAGAGGTGTTGTTTGTTGTCAAGAGGAATTCAGACTAAGGTATTGGAAGAACATGCTCCTAGTAATTATGATAAGAAAATTGATGACACGGCTACTAATGTCATTCCTGGTGAAAGTATTGTTGTACCCAACTTTGAGTCTGTAGAATTAAAATATGAGCCATATCAACATCCTCATTAGAGGAAATGACCCAAGCATCAACATTCTTTGTAACATAGTAGCCCTACATTTAGAACATTGTAGAAGGGATGTGGAAGGATGAATTATGGACCAATGAAGACCATCATTATTTCTTGTGGTTGGATCGGTGGATGGTCATGACATCATTTGAATAAAAGTTTGCAAAATTCATGTAATTTCATGGCTTGACATTATTCAAGGCAACCAACGATATCAGCATGTCAAATCATTAGTAGATTTAGGCATGTCGCCTTTATTCTCTTTTAAATGTAATGAAAAAACCCAAGATCGTGTACTCTTTACATTCAGAAAGAAAGAAAAACACATTGAATGCTTTGTTAATATAACCCTTTGAAACTCTTCTGAAAAAAATAAAAAAACAAATAAATCAAATCAAATCAAAAATAAAATAAAATCAAAATGCAAGAGTTTAGCTATATATTTCATATTTGAATGCATTTCATAATTATGTGCTATGTACGACATGTCTTTGTCTCCACGAGTTATGAATTTATCTTCTTCTCTAGTTCATATTGTTTTTCAATTACAGTTTATTTCTCAATATATTCACAACACATAGATAAATTTAAGAGAGAGGCAAAATATGGAGGAAATGAGCAACTCTGAGGTGAGTCGAACTCAACCTGAAGAGTGCTTGCAGAGAACTTCATATCATTCACCAAATAATTTATACATAAATAAGATTAGATATATGTTGAGGAAATTGAACAAATTCCTCAAAACAGTATCTAATCTACCTAATCACAACCAATAGCTAATAATAAAATAATCTGGAGAATTCTACATTTCTCCATTATTCCAAGTATCCGAGTTAATGGAGAAATTCACCCATAGTCATGTTTTTCCTTCCTTTTAGTGTGAGATGATAAAACATCATAAACCTTGTGATCTAGTTTGTCCTCATCACAATATGGTTTGCCATGATCGGTGGTAGTTGATAACACTTTAGAGGGTGCAAACTTGGTAGGAGCATCTTTCCTCCTTTTAGTGTCCAACATTTGAGCACCAAATTCTTTGTGCCCATAGATAATTTTATTTGCTTCCATTTGCTCCTTGTGAGTCACCTCACGAGGGCTTATTCCCATGATTGTTGAGGATGTGTAATATGAACTGCTTTGTCTTCCATAGGTTACTTTGAAGCTTTGAGATGATGATTTCCTTAAATAAGAATTTTAGCTTACTTGAACATATCTTGGTTTCGTTTATGCTTTTGTTGTGTTTTGATTCCTGTATTTCCTTGGTCATCATCTTTATTTTCAATACTAGGTTCCTTAGACCTTTCCTCATGATTAACTGGTAGCTCTTCAATCGCAACATCTTGTGGAGGAGACTGCTACTCCTGATACTTATGGCCATCAATAAAATTGTTTTGTTTACCATAGAATTCTTCCGACTATAAAATGTCACTGGAACAAAAAATGTTTCCAAATGGCATCATGAAAAATGATCACCAAAAGGGTCATAGTCAAAAAGGTCTAAAAATATAGACATATCGTCTATGCACCACTTTACCTCTATAACATAACAAAATCTGCAACAAACAAGGCACTTTGGAGGTCTAACTACGCTCCCATACCACGCTGTGATACCAAGATAAATTCAAGAGAGACACAAAATATGGAGGAAACGATCAACTAAGAGTATACATGACTTCATATCATTCATCAAGTAACTTGTACATAAATAAAATTAGAAATTCGTTGAGGAATTTAAACAAATTCCACAAAAATATGATCTAATCTAACTAATCACAACCAATAACTAATAATAAAATAATGTGGAAAAGTCTTCATTATTCCAATCACATTTTTATAATATATTCTATTAATTTAACAAAATTGCTTATTTCACTACCACTACCCTATGAAGATGTTACAAGAATTTGACAAAAAAAACACACATTTAATTTCTACAACTAAAGTTGCTTATTTCACTACCACTACCACATGAAGATGTTACAAGAATTTCAAAAAAAACACACATTTAATTTGTACAACTATATTTATCTCTAGTGTTTGATATTTTTCTAGTAAACCATACTATTATGCAGACCACTTTTTTTTATCACTTGGAACCTTGATATCTTGTCGTTTAAACAAGGATATGCGATAATAGCTGATTGATATCTTGTTCGTTTAAACAAGGATATGCGATAATAGCTGATTGATGCATTAACCCGATTGGAATCAAAGTGAAACCCAAATTTTCAGGCTTCAATACAGGAAATACATAAATATGTTTGAAATATGATCGTTATATGTCCACAGAGCGGCTATTATTGTTTTATGCTTCAAACTTGCTTACTGTTTTTAACACTCCATACTGGATGAATCAAATCCTATTATAATGCGATTAATCATCCGTTCCTTCAAACTTATTTGCCTGTTTTTAATAGCCCATAATGCATGAATCAAATCCTACTATAATGCAATTAATCATCCTCAAGTAGATGATGTAGACGGATCGGAAAGCCTTTAGTCAAGTGAGAAACAGGAAAGTAGGAGATCTTATCATCCTCCACTGCCTCCCATCTGCAAACATTAGGTACACGTAAAACACAATTTTAGCGCAGTCAACGAATATGACACTGTGTACATGCAGAGCGTAAATAAGTTCATAAACCATGTTGCCACACTATTTTGTATTGTTCTCTTTTCTTTTCTCCTGGAGGATGATATTAATTAGTAAAATTGATGTCTAATTTCTTTTACCTGAATTTGGTGACGAAGTTATGAAGAAAGAGGGCCAGCTCAAGTTTTGCCAGATGCATTCCTGGACAGAGCCTGGCCCCACTTCCAAAAGGCATAAAAGAGGGGTTCTTTGAGAGCTCCTGCAATAGAAAGTCTCAGAGATTACAAACAGAATTAGACAGAGAGATTAGTAAGACATTTGGATTTACACCAAACATGAAGTGAGCGATTTCATGCTAATTAATTACATTATTTTCGAGCTGCCGTTGCCAACGCCATGGGTCAAATGTGAGCGCAGAAGAATGGTACTTTTCGTCTAGATGCATGCTGTTCAGAAGTACCATGACTGTCCACCCTCTTGGAATCACAAAGCCTCCTGAGAACACAAGTTTGTGATAATCCGAATGCCGAGGTAAATCGCGTGGCAGTATTGTAAAAATTAAAAGAAATGCTGGAATTGGAAGTATCAGTTGAGATTTTATACATTTCAAACCTTACAGAAAAATTATATATTTAAAATTGTAAGCCTTACTATATATGTATATAATTGAACAAATACATACACGATCTCAATCATCTCGAGACTATATAACTATTTTCTATCAAAGTTTAGAGTAACTACTCATCATTTTACTCTTTTCAGTTTAAAGCGCCCAAAAAAAACAACTAAATTTCAGAATTTAGGCTTCTGTGATATGTAAAGTAGCTTTCATATTTATAATATTAGATTTAAGATTTCCATTTTTTTAGAATTTCCAAATTTAAAACTTGCTATTACCGTTCATTATCAAGAAAGAGAATGAATTGCACCACCAAATTCTAAACGGAAAATTCTAAATCTAATGTGATAGTTTACATCCAACAACACAAATAGGTAAAAGCTATTATAGAAGTTTGAATGCTCTACAATTCATTTATGAATATAAATATATGTTACAAAATTTGTAATTAAAAAAATAAAATAATGCTATTAGCCTATCACCCCGCAATCAGACAGACATGGTCATGTCCATCTCATTGCCTAATATTCGGCGAATCAAATAGATCAAACAGAAATCGTGAGCTTATTCACCAAATATTCAGCAATCAGACCTACACAACCATGTCCATCTGATCGCCCGATAACAGAAATCGTTTGGTTGGTCAACAAAGCAGTAATTAATTAATTAATTACATACACATTCGGTGAATTTCATTGACTGGTAGTCATCCCAAGTGAGCTTTTGGTTTCTTGGACTCCCCTTTCTCTTTAACAGAGCGCCGTGCTCCTCCTGTGTGGTGCATATTCCATCATCAGTGTAGTCCAGTGTTAATGTATCAATACCAAGATATGAAATGCTTTTGTTTAGAATAGAGATTTGCAGCATGCACTTCCACACTGAGTACACACCTTCAGTTCGCGAAGTGCCTGGGGACAGTCCGTGAGAAATTTGATAGAAAATACCATCGCTGAGGCTGAGGTCTCGTGACCAGCGAAGAGCAGGAACAGTACTAAATCTGCTATAACTTCTTCTGAATGCAAGCCTTCTTTCAAGAGTTCTCCTAAGAAATCATTGTGGACAGCTTCATCTGGATGCTGCCTTCTGTGCTTTATATCCTCATTAATCTTTTTTATCAGAATCTCTCTGGCCTGCAGCGATGCTAGCCATTACTCATCCCGTAAGAGCCAATCAAATTAGTAATCAGTAAAATAAAGGAGAAAAGCATTGCGGCTCTTGCTCACCTTAATTCCTCATTCTAATGGGAACGGCAAGGAAAGCTTTAGAAAAAACGGCGAATGCCTTACCCATCTCTTCCGTCTCCTTGGACGGAGATAAGTCCAGCAATTGTTTTGCCATCAAATTCAGAACAAGCTGTAACAGATATCACATGTGATCAGACAAATCGACCAATCTAAACGGAAAACACTTAGTTCACCACCATTCTGATGATACCAGTATTAAAAGCCAGGTTTCGTAGTTCAATTTCGTTTGATTTCGATAAATGCTTAATAAAATCCATAAAGAATGCTTAATGAATTGAATTGAAGAATGTTAATGAAGCGAATGACACCAAAAGAGTATAAGGGGTTACATATTTAACTAACAAAACATTATACAATCAGGTTTTTTTTCTATAATAGTTTTTTTGGTGCGAATAATGATTAAAAAAAATGAGTTTTGTAAAGTTTTTTTACACAAATAGCTAACAAATTATCTATCTATTTTGACGGACTACAAATGTCTTTATAGACAAGGCACTCAGTGATAAAATGCTACGAAAATGAACTGAAGAATGTTAATGAGGCGAATGACACCAAAATAGTATAAGGGGTTACATATTTAACTAACAAAACATTATATAATCAAGTTTTTTCTATAATAGTTTTTTTCGTGTCAATACTGGTTTAAAAAATTGGTTTTGTAAGGTTTTTTTCTCTTCACAAATAGATTATCTATCTATTTTCAAGTCTTCTTATTGACTGCATATGTTTTTCTTCGCAAGGCACTCCCTGATAAAATGCTATTAAGTTTCAATTGCTCTTTCCTCCAAAAAAAAACAAATTCTTTCTTCTCACTTTTTTTGGAAACTACCCAACTGCCTATAAAGAGGCATTCCATGATAAAGTGCCATTAAGTTTCAACAACTCCATACTCGTTAAAAAAATATTAAGTTTCAACAATTCCTAAGTCATTAAAAAAACACAAGTTGAAAACTCTTCATTGAAAACTACTCAACTACGTATTTTACTATTAATTGTGTTATTAAGATATTAACCTTTCCCTTGAGCCACTCAAATAGGTCTTTAAAGAATTTTTAATTAATGCATAGCTTTTCTGAAATATAAAGATTTTTGCAATGGGTTTCTTGATGGTGCTTACCTGATGGCACTCCTCGTGAAGATGGATAAGGTTCAGTATGTCCTCCATGAAGTGCACACGCAGCTTCTCGAACCCCAGGAAATTTACGGCCGTTCCATGGAGCTTTTTCTGGAGATCTCCGTGCACCGAAAGCAAACCGAATTTGCCGATGAGATTTCGAAAAGGCCTCGGATAATTTGTTGGAAATGGTAATTTCTCCTGTGCGCAGGAGGCCAGCAGCTAAGGCGCCCGGTCAGCAGTCAACGGCCACCCCGAAACCACCGAAGCAAACCACAAAACCAGCCGGTCTCATATCGCACCACCTTTCAGCGAAAGGTAGTTTCCATGCAACGAGCTCCGATGCAATTGGGAGCTGACAACTGTCCAGCAAGTGATGCTGGCCTGACATCAGCAAGTCACATCCGTCGGAAGGTAACCTGTTGTCAGCTTACCCCATCCGATATGCGTTCGATCAACTGTGAAGACTGTCCGCCGTTCGATCTCCAGGTAAGGTCTCCATGGTTTACACTCTCCGAAGTACATACGGGCCTGTCAAATTAATGAAGCGTGGAGTATTGAACCATGGACCTGTCCCATACGCTATGTTAAATGGCTGACATTCCTTCTTGGTAAAACCTTTAATATTTCATACGGCAAGTCAATAGGAGCATGGGCGGAAAATGTCAGGTGAAGTTTTTTAATGTTTTACCTGCGGCCCTTTAATAAAAAGTATGGGGTAAAATACAAAGTAAGTTTTTGTTTTATTTTTATTTATTTCGTGCATATGAAACGAAAAAGTGTTGACTCCATTAGTTGTGATTTGCATTGCACATGGTGAAAAATTTTGGGCTCGCAGCAGCCTGTAAAAACTATGGTGTGTGTGGGTTAAAACTGTATTGTAGTTGCACACGGGAGGAGAAGTGTGAAAAACCCAAGGATTGTAATTCTGTGTGTCATGTGAAAACACACGGTGAAAATAGAAAACAGGGTCTGCAGCACCTGTAAAAGACCAGCGAAGAAGAACCAGGGGAACACACATGAATGTGTGTGAATATTTTTGGTTTGTAATGTAATGTCATTTTTGAAATGAAAATATTTTTTATGCAGCAGAGTAAAATGTTTTTCTTCGTAATGTAAAAGTAAAAGAATGCACAACAGTGCAAAGGAGGCAGGAGTTGAAAAGTGAAAGAAGAAAACCAGGAGCAAGTTCAAAACCATGAGTTGTTTCACACAGAAGTGAAGAGGTGAATGTGTAAATCCCTGTAGTTTTTATTTTTCACACAGCAGTGAATGTAAATGAAATATTTACACAGTGGTGTAAAATTTCATAGGAGGCAGAGTAATTTATCTTGTAATGTTTTGGTGAATCCCTCTCAGTAAAAGAGGATGAATTTGTCTCTGTAAATTCTCAAGTGAAAACAGAGTTTTGGTTTAATGTTGGTTTTGGTAAATCCCTCACAGCAAAGAGGATGAATGTATATCAGTCATTTTATTCTTATGAATGGAAATCTTTTATGGTGGTGCATTACTCTGTTCAGTGAATTTTTTTTTAAAGGGTAAAGATCCCGGAGTAGAGCAAAGAACAGAGCATAGCCTCTGTGCTTTATATTTCTGGTTTTGGTATTTTCCCATTGCAAGCAAAAAAAATACCCAACAGTGGTATCAGAGCTAGTCCAGGCTCTTTGATGGTGACAGAGCAGGTTCATGCTCTTTGAAGAGTCAAAGAAGCTGAAGGAAAGACCCTTGTTGCAGCAGCAGTAAAGCTTCTCCAGCTGTGTGAAGTTTCAGCCAAAGGGATTCAGGTATTTCTCAAGTTTTGAGTTGCTGTTAAAAAAAAAAACAGTCAGTGGTTTTTAAAAAAAAAAACACAGTCAAAGATTTTAAGAAATAGTCAAGAATGGCAAGGTCAAAGAAGAAAGTGTCCAAATCCCCTAAGGTTGTGTCTCCCTCCTCTATTAAAATAGAAGACAAACTATTTGAAAACATTCTATTTGAGGCTTTAAAGTCTGAAGGGAACTTTGATATGTGGGAAATAAAAATGAGGACTTTCTTAAAGTCTGAAGACATTGAAATTTGGGAGTCAGTGATTGATGATAGTAAGATGGATGGAGAATCCAAGGAGTACAATGCAAAGGCAGCAAAGATAATCCTGGATGGTCTGTCTGATTCTGTAAAGAAGAGTCTAGGAAAATATTCATCAGCAAAGGATATATGGGACAGACTGCATGAGCTTCATGCAAAGGGAGCACTGACCATGACCATGAATCAAGAAGAAAATTGTGAACCCATCATAGAAGCTGAAAATGAGAAGGTTGACCTCATCAAGCTTCAAGTGCAAGAAAGAGATGAAGAGCTTGCCAAGCTTAAGAAGGAACTTGATGAAAGCAGAAGGAAGCATCATGAAGAAGTCATATCTATGACAAATCAGTTGAATAAAGCAAAGAAGCAGGAAGATGCCTTGTCAAGTCAACTTGAACAAAGGCACAAGAGAGTGAACAAACTTGTAGAAGAGATTGGACAGTACAAGGTAGAGGTATCCTCTCTTAAGTCTGAGCTACAAGAAGCTAAGAAGCAGGCACAAGAAGCTGAGAAGAAAATGGAGAGCAATCAAGCAGAAATCTCCAAAATGAAGTCAGATATAATCCCTCTTAAAATAGTAGCAGCTGAAGCTACCCGAAGCAAGGAAGAAACTGAGGAACAGCTTGCAAAGAAGAATGATGAGTGTGAAAGATTCGAAGAGGAGATTGTCCTCCTCAGGAAAAAGGTTGAAGGGATGAACAAGATCATGAAGAGCTCTCAAGCTCTGGATGACATGCTCAGCTATCACAGATCTCCATCTGATAAATCAGGACTTGGGTATGTAGGTGAATCCTCAAACAAGGATGAAAATGTTTTAAGCAAAGGAGATGTGAAGAAGCCAGAAAGAAATGGTGATGCTCCTAGTTCCAGCAAAGGCAAGGAGAAAAATGAAGGCTGCCATAGAAGAAATCCTGCTCCAAGTAGAAA
>APFE030662249.1:0-13934 GCA_000404065.3 Pinus taeda
TATTAAGGTTGTTTTCAAAGATTAGGCTTTCACCTTAGGCTTTCAGAGATTAGGCCTTCACCTGTATAAGGGGCATTTAGGGACATGAAAAGAACTAAAGGATTTTTTCTCTGTTGTTTTAATTTTCAGTTGCAGATATGCCATCTCTTCATGGATTTTGTGATTGATGGTATCAGGTTATAGATAGTTTGTGTGCTATGGTGGGTATATGTTTTCACAGTGCCATTCTCCTGTGTAGATTTTTGGATGAATTTGCTATTGCATATGTTACGGATTGAATCTTCTTGTTTAGGCTTTTGGACGAGTTTTTAATATTTATTTGATGTGTAATGAGTTTTGAACCCTAACACCCAACTTAATATAATACAGTGACCTATATTTGAGCATGGCCCCCAACTCAGCATAAACACAATACAGTAATTCATTTTAACATGGATCCCCAAATCTGTATTAATAGGGGTAACGTCACGGTTCCAAGTTTGCATCAATATGATACAGTAACCCACTATAAAATGGGAAGGACTGGAACTTTGATCACTTGCCTTCATCTATATATGGCTTAAGCTGAATCATATATTGTTTGTTGTATATTAAGCACAGAACATGTTTTTACCCCAGTTTGGGCATAAGAAAAGACAGTTTTAAACCCTCTAGATATGAGCAAGCCCTGAAGTTTGGCAGGCTCAAGATCTTACATATATCAGGGTCCCAACTAGATAGATATGGGAGATTGTGTATTTTGTTCCCTTATAAAATATTTTTAGAAAATGTAAACGTGATACCTTTAATTTTTAGTTGTAAAATTTGTAGATTCCTGATATTTAGTTATGTGAGACATGATTATACACAGCTTACAATAGATATTGATGTTAGACAAAAAGTAGTTGTGTTTTCTCCCCATGCAAATTTAGTTGTGTTTTCTCCCATGCAAATTTATAATTTTTTCATGTTCTGTATTAATTATTTTTCAATTCGATGAATGAAAATTAAAAGGGAAAATGTGTTCTAGCATGAAATTTTACTTATTTTCTTGAAGGATTTGATGTATAACCTTGGGTGGTTTTTTCCCACTGATATTTGCTTGGACATATTTTTTTGATTCATTGGCATATTTCTAACTATTTGATTAAACCATTTAATATTGCAATTTCTGATATCTTTGTTTCATAGAAATCTTTAATCTTGTGGCTCGGGAGTAGCTGTAGTTTTCATTGATTTTGATTCATTGCCATATTTTTGACTGTTTGATTAAACCATTTACTATTGCAATTTCTGATATCTTTGTTCCATAGAAATGTTTAATCTTGTGGGTCGGGAGTAGCTGTAGTTTTCATTGATTTAAACATTGAAAGCATAGTTTTGTAGTGCTTTTATAATATTCCATTTGGTAAGGGTTAGTTTAATCCAGTCAAATCTTTTATGTTTTGGTGTTTTTTTGTTATATTTTTTTGTTTAATTTGTTGAAATTTAATAAGAAAGAGTTAGAATCACAAGTTTGAGTTGTAAAATCTACATAATCTAAATCTGCATAATCCAGATGTGTGAGTAGAAGGAATTTTCATAGCACTAATCTATTTATCTATTCAAAAAATATTTTAAATAATACAAAATCATAATCTTACCGAAAATTATAACCCCAAATAAAAAAAACCAAAACACAAAATAATTAAATTTCACTTAATTAAAGTTATTTTCAAACGTGTGTACAATGTTAACAGAGTTAGGGATTGCTCCTTAATCTTATTTTTGAGGGAAAAAGGTCTTTAAACCTTTGTGCAATGTTAACACAATTCGGTTTTGTAGATCCTGATTCCTTAGGTCTCTATGTCTATGTCAAAGTAAATTTGTCTGTAGTGTAAACAGAGAAGGCTCATATATAGGGTCATTTTATATACAAGGATTATCAACTGCACTTCATGCCTTCGTAAACCAACCCTTCCTGCTCGCTGCAGTACCAGTACGAGTCTTGAGAATGATCTGTCACGCATGAGATGTTGTCCTCTCACAGCAGAATCAATGTAAGCAGGGTTTTTATGGTATGCAAAATGATACAGGAGTCTCACTGGTTCACGGGAAATCCTCACAACCAAAAACAAAATCTATTTCCAGTTAAGATATTGATAGATTCTTCACTGATCTTAACTGAGCTTAGAATTTATGTTGTGATCAGGATTTAGTTATAGAGATCATACCCTGTATAGAATTCTGGTTTTGTAAAACACTTCCAGGGCTTGCATCACATTTTGAATTGGATTACATTCTGTCAACAATTGTGATTTGTAAACTTTACTTTTCGGTTAACAATCCACATGTCTAATAATCATTACCATGGATGAAGATAAATGGTACAGGATTCATGCCGAGACCTCTCAAGGGAATAATATCAACTCCAACACTTTGTATTATTGATAGTCGCTAGACTTTGATAACCATTATCTTGGAAAAAGAGAAACAGTCTAGGATTCATGTTGGGACCTCACAAAGGAATAAGTCATTGAAGTGGAGGTTGGATTCACAATCACCGCATGGTACCTTCATAAACAATGGCTAAGTTAATTTGGGCTGCCAGGATTTGTAATACATTTTTATTTGGGAATTGAAATGGATCAACATGGAATCAAGGTCTAAATCACTGATTCACATTTGTTGGAGAATGATAATATAGAAGTCAAACTGCCAACCACCACTAGAAGCTCATAAATAGCATCGAAGGTTCTGGAGGATTAATAGAAGTCAAACTGCCAACCAACACTCGAAGCTCATGTATTGCATCAAAGGTGGCTTATTTAACTGTTGAATGCCTTCTTAACGTTCCAAAGTTTTCTACAATTTCAATAGTTCCTAAAGTATAGTTTGCCATAAATTAGAAAGGAAACATGTCTTACTGGCTCTTGGGCATATGTTGTGTAGTGGAATTATGGCATCATTTGTCTTGTTCAAGTTTCTTTTGTGTAAATAATTGACTTGCTTCCAGATTTTTTGTGCACTAACTATTGCAGCCTATAGATGCACCATAAAACAAGTTACAACAAATATAAAGCAGAAGAGTGTTTTGCCTTCACGCAGCTGCTACGTAAACGTCCAGCCAGAAAACCATGCCAAGCCCCAGACATCCATACAAGTTGAAAAGAAATAGGGCTTTTTGATAACACAGTAAAGCTCAAGGAAAAAAATACTACCATATATTTCTAGATTTTCAGTCAATACATGGTAATATAAAATTCAGGCTCAACAAATAATTTGGGCCTTGGATCTTCAGACAATACACTCTAGGCTCATTTATCCAACTTCATTTTTTTCTTGAATCAGGTGGCAATAACACTAAGCTACATTGAGTTAACAATAGCAAAATTTTAAATTGAGTAACACACATTCCAAGTTAGCCCAAGGCCTTGTGCAGGAATTATCCCCGAATTACCCCTTTCTAACAAGAGGCAAACAAATAATCATGTTTATCCAAGATAGCAAATGTAGGAAATACATCAACTAAAACATGCAAGATAAATATAATGAATGTTAGATTTTTTGTTAATCTTCACATATCCTCTGGACCTGCATCTCCTAGAAAGCAAGGTTTTGTCTTACTGTCTATGTAAGGACAGCTGAATAGTACTTTAGGAAGGTTAATTGACCCTTGCTTTATGAATAGCCCTTTAGGAAGAAAAAATCATTTTAGCCTTTATCTATAGAGAAGTATTGAATACATTTAATTAAATAATAAAAAAATATATAATGAGGCAACAAAAACTGTCACAAAAAAAGGCAGACAGAGGAGAATGCAACAGAGAAGACAGCATGATAATCAGGCAACAACTTGAATAGATAAATTGTAGTCACACTTTGTAAGTGTGGGAGAATTCCAGATAATGTAAGGTTGACTCATGCATTTTATTTCCCAAGCACTGCAATTCTCTATCGTATATTTTACTCTCTAATAATGCACTCTAGTGTTGCGAACACAAGCTCAATATCTCTTTTTGATCACTAGAATTTTTTCCATTATTTGATACCAAAGCTAATGGTCTGTTCATAGGGAAGGCTAGACTTTAATTTTCAGATTGGTTACCTATTTGAAAAAGAACAAGCAATATAACAAACACCCATGCAAATTAGAAGTCTCAAAGTACACCAGAACCATGGCTGTAGCTAGCTTGACTTTCTTCTTTGTCTAAAACAGATCTGGTTGTAAAATTTAACAGCATGGGATTTCATCTGGAAGCTGCAAATGGGAATTCCATTATTGAACAAGATCATTTAGCATTCTCGAAGAAGATGAAGTCAAACATACCATATGAACTGCTAGAATCAACAAATGGGAAACTAATAATCACAAGACTCTTACTTGTAGCATTTTGAGCATTAATGATCAAATGACTCACATCATCAGTGCTAGAACACCAAAAGAAAAATGCGGCACACGTGTGTGAAAATAAAGCTATAATTGTGAGATTTTTCTGAGGGAACTTCACCAAATAAAGAGAAGGCTCCTAATATGTAGCCAAACACAACAATCAATTGAAATTCAAGCTATTTAACATTTATGAATATCAAGCTATCATCCTAAGATATAGCTGAGAAAGTTTTCACAAATAAAGATGACAACATAAGATGTGGCCAACAACATCAATCACTTCAAAAAATTGTTAGAGATGCTAGCACCTATTGAGGCACCAATTCAAAATGTACATGCAGTCATCGCCTTGCTTGAATTACTAGCTTAATATTATGACAGTCTGGTCACTTCATTTCACATAGAGCCCAGATCGCCATAATAATGCAAGAGAAGACATGAAAGAAATATTGAAAGGTTGATAACAAAAAACATAGTTTTCTTTCAGCAAGTAAGAACAAGAAGTTCGAGAAAAAGGTTGTTGATCTGACACACGAAAATGAGATTCACTTGCAATTATATTTTTTGTTGCTAAAATAGCAAGGTATAATTCATTTATTGCAGAAAGCAATGGCACCACACCAAAGGAGCATTGGAAAATGTTTTCAGTTGAAAAGGAGGATAAATTAAATGTGGCAACATACTTCAGGTAGTCTGAGCCTACTACTTACATCAATGCTCCACCAGTTGGCGCCCTTGCATTTTTCCGTGGTCATCCTTCCAGCAAGCATGTGAAAATTAATGTGCACCAAATTCCTCTCACAAAATTGAATATATTTGTACTCAAAATCTCACCCCAATGAAAAGCACAAATAAACTATGCACCTGGCAAAGTGCACAGGCAGGCACAATGGATGTAGGAAACTTGCAATGGCGGTGGTTTAGGATTATCTGATTTTCATGGCCTCCATGTCTAAGTGGGTAGTACACAATCAAGCACACTGGATGCAGGAGCTTGAGTTTGCAATTGTAATGGTTGTGGTTTATTGTATTTTTTTCCAACTAAAAAAATTGTGTTTGGAGCAGTTTTCAGATATATATAATTTTGCTTGAGATTGGACCACGTTTGGAGCAATTTTTAGATATATATAATTTTGTTTGAGATTAGAACTCCCTACTTAACTATTAACCATTAAACCACATCCTGAAAACTATTGAACATGTCTGAATGGCTAAGTGATTTGTTATAAATCTGGTAACTGATTACGGTGCAATAGGAAAACACCTTCAGCATCGCTTGAACCTACGCCCAAATGGAGACCTTGAATGTATCTGTTTCGCTAGATGCTGGGAGATGCCAATATAGACAATTTATGGCAGCACGGGGTGGGATTCGTATGCATGGGCCTTCCAGGCGCCCGCCAAAATAGTGGATGTCATTGTTCATAGAGTATAATTTACCTTACGCCTAGGGCACAGCCTGCCGGGATTCAACACCGCGAGTAGACCTGCGAGGTGAGCAAGCACCGTGAGTAGGAAAAACTAATGCTCGAGAGGACCTATTCCGGTTGTGCAAATGGAGCAAATGAATGTTTGGCACGAGGGATCGTTTGAAATTGCACGGGTGTTGGTTG
The DNA here is from genome assembly GCA_000404065.3 of Pinus taeda. Lineage (NCBI taxonomy): Eukaryota > Viridiplantae > Streptophyta > Pinopsida > Pinales > Pinaceae > Pinus > Pinus taeda. The sequence continues at coordinate 5,965 of APFE030662249.1, forward strand.
CCAGCACAGTGGGTGCCAGCTCGGAGGTGGTGGGGCAAAGAAGCGTTAATTAGTGTTATATGCTATCGATTACCTTACATAGTGTTATATGTTATCTATTGCCTTACGGTGTTTTCTTTGCAACGGCTGGTGCAAATGCTAGTTTATGTCAAATTGGACAAGAGAATAGGGTGGAATATGCTCTTAGCATGTGGATACAGGTAAATCACTTAGCAGCTATGAGCTCCTATGGGACAAACTTACAGGATAGGATCTTGTAGGTAGGTCAATGGGTTGTCACGTGTATGGAGATTATGCACAGGTTGCAACAGGGCACGGATACATGTGGTGCTACAGGTGCAGGTACATGTACAGGTATAGGTATAGGTATAGGTATAGGTACAGTTACAGGTTGTAGTACATGTATAGGTACAGGTAGTAGTATAGGTACAAGTACATGTAGTGGTAGTGGTACAGGTGCAGGTGTAAAGGATGTGGACTATGACCTTATAGCAGACCTATTGGTTAGATTCAGAGACATGATATATGTGCCAAATACCAATGAGCTCAAGAAGGTTTTCTTGAGAGAGTTTCATGTGAAACCATATTCAAGTCAACCAGGTTATCAGAAGACACTGACATTAGTGAAGAAATTCTATTATTGGTTGAATCTGAGGAAGGATGTAGTTGAGTATGTGGCTAGGTGTTTTGATTGTCAGCATGTGAAGGCAGAATGTAAGAATATAGGTGGACTACCACTGTGATTCCATAATGGAAATGGGAATTTATTTCCATGGACTTTATCACAGGTTTTCTGAAGACAGTGAGACAACATGATTCCATCGTGGTTATTATGGACAGGTTCACAAAGGTTGCACACTTCATTCCAGTGAAGTCTACATTATCAAATAGTGATGTATCACATGTATCCATAAGAGGCATGGTTAGATTGCATGGTGTTTCGAAGAAGATCGTGTCAGACAGGATGCAAATTTCACTTCCAAGTTTTGGAAGGAGCTGTTTGTAGGTTTGGGCACATGGTTGGCCTTCAATACAACTTATCGTCCATAGACATATGGACAGATAGAGAGGGTCAAAATGATATTGGAGGACATTTTGAGGATGTATATGATGCATTAGCAGTGAAAGTAGTAAGAGTATCTTCTATTGGTAGAGTTCGCTTACAGCAATGGGTATCAAGAATCTTTGAGGATGAGTCTGTTCGATACATTGTATGGGTGGAGTTGCAATACTCCTATCAGTTGGAGTGATATATTTAATAGGGTTTTGATTGGACCGGACATGTTTACAAACTTGGAAAAGGAAATGCAGGTAATAAAGAAATATTCAAAGGCAACATAGGATAGGCAAAAGAGAAATGCAAATCAAAATAGGTTGTTCAAAGAGTTCTAGGTTGGGGAAACAGTGTACTGGCGCATTATACCGAAGAAGAGCTCCTTACAGATTGGATCATGTACCAAGCTGGCACCTTAGTTTTTTTGACCCTTCAGTATTATTGAGAGAATTGGGTCAGTAGCCTATCGACTTGCACTGCCTCTAAAGGTGAAAGTCCACAAGGTTTTCCATGTGTCATTTCTTAAGAAGTATGTTAAAGATGTTGATCATGTGATTGTGTCGTCTGTATTGCAAGTGGAGCCAGATGGAGAATTCTAGCTGAAGCCTTAGTGTATATTGTAAAAAAATGTTCCCATGCTCCGGAAACAAGAAATCGAGTAGGTTAGTGTAATGGAGGCACTTTGGGCCTGATGAAGCTACATGGGAGATGGCAGATCATATGCGGGCTATGTATACTTCTTTGTTTTTCGGTTGAGGCAAAGCCATTTTCGTATGGAGTTTTTGTATATGACTTTGATCCAGGTGGATATTGGTGGCCACCCACCAATTCCACTTGGACCCCCACCATCGTTTCTTTCAGTTTCCTTAGTTGTAGCAAAGTTTACTATTTTTAGCAGTTTTTTAGGTCCTCAACTTCCGGAGCCATTTTTGAGGCCCTAAATGACGTTTTTTAGGAAAAATGGGAGAAACATGGGTCCATGGACCAATTTTCTCATCCCAAATGTGCATTCCTCGGATAGATATTTCTAACGAGGTATTGCGCGTGTCAACCGAAGATCATATGCCAATACAACCTCGGGAAGTTGATGGACCAATTTACCCAAAACGGGGCCCATAGTTTGGCACTTCATCTCCTAGGGTTAGGTTTTTGGATGTTTAGGGTTTTCCATTATTTCTCAACAATAAATAGGCCTTTGAGCATCATTGTAAGACAGTTCAGAGGCATGTAGCTTCCACATCTCTCCTTAGAGATAAGCTACCATCGCCTGAGCTAGTTTATTTTCATTTCTGTTTGTAAGCATATTTTAGTATTTTACATTAATGAAATGAAGTATTATTTCTATTGCATCTTTATATTTATGTTTGTTTATGTACTTTTTTGCATTCCTGTTTAAATCTCGATCAGTGGTATTAAATCAGTCTGCTCTTTCTCTATTTTTCTTTGCATGTCCCCAACAAGGTCAGGATATAAGGAGTTAGGGCTTGAACTGGTTGAACCCTTGCAAGACCAGCCTTGAAAATCCCGATGGCCTCCCATGGCAGATGAAAAGAAAGAAGAGGGGGCAAGAGATCCTATCAAATCTTTCTCAAAGAAGCCCTCGAGCGACAAAGGAACGCGATGATGGAAAAATTTACCCACATCCTTCAGCGTCTACCCAGGGTGATGAATCTACTTCCAACAGCTACTTTGGAAATGGCACACCCTTTAAGGTACAAGTTAACTTTGAAATCCCCATATTTGAGGGTTAGATATATGCAAATGCTGTAGATAAATGGTTAAATCTACTAGATGGTTATCTTTTTGTTCATGATTTTTCCATCTAGAAAAAGATCACTTTTTCACTTCTCAAAGAAGCCCCCCACATCAAGGACTAGTGGGAAACCTACTAGGAGCAGAAGGATGAAATTATAGGCTCACTAGTTTGAGTGGCACCCACTTGGAGTTCATTCTGGGATGCCATCAAGGAGAAGTACTACCCTGTCAGGAGCTATGAGGAAAAATACATAAAGTGGACCACGCTATGGTAGGGAAGGGACCAAGATGTGCCGGAGTCCACAAATATTTTTTATACCCTTTGCACAAAGTTGGGTATCAAGGATTTTGAGCTATATTTGGTACTCAAATACCCAAATGCCTACACAGGTACATCCAGGATGAGATGGAGTTCCTGAACATCTCTTTGCTTCGCACGCATACTGATATGATGTCAACATTGAGCAGAAGTTTAAACAAAAGAAGTGAGAATTTGGATCTGCGAATCTGAAGAACAAAGGACAAAGCTAAGGTAGGGTGACCCAAGACAACACGTTGAAGCCACAAGAAAAGAACAACACCACGAAGTCAAAGAAGGACACAAGAAAGTGATGTGAGTTCCATAAGAGCCCCACTCATAACACAAGTGAGTGTCGGACCAAGCAGTGGTTGGTGGTCAAGATGAAGGCTTCAAAATCAGATGCATGTTCCAACCCTGAGTCAGAACCCAACAAAGGGAATGAAAAAGCAAAGCAAATCATTGATGTGGAGCCCAACGCTACTATTGCCACCACCAAGGTCCAAAAGAATGAGCCCGAAGATCCAGAGGAGGGGGAGCATGTTTTCCACCCACAAATGTGGGTGAAGGGTTCACCGCTGCAATTGATTGTTGACAGTGGGAGCCAAAAGAACCTCATTTCAGCAGAGGTCATGAAGTGGTTGAGACTACCAACCATACCACACCCGCAACTGTACAACATCGGGTGGCTTCACCAAGGGCGAGATCTCTGAGTCTGCCAGCGGTGTTGCCTTCCCTATAGTATCAAGCCCTTCACAGATGAGGTATCGTGTGATGTTGCACCACTTGATGTTTGTGATGTATTATTAGGCCAACCATACTTGTGGAAGAAACATGTTGTGTATGATTCAAGGCCTCACATTGTTATTATTTCTTTGTGTAGTACATTATACAAGATACCAGAGGTAGCCCCACCTACCACCACTTCTTTCATCTCTACTAAGAAAGGCAGTAAGATCATCTCCTAGACTAGGAAATTTATTTTATGTCTGGTTCTCTCTCAACGTAAGGGGAAGATCGTAGCCACATCCATGGCCCCTGGGAAGGGTTCCTCCATGTAGTAGAAGCAGGTGTATGTGGTCATGAAAGAAGATAGGGACATCTTCTCCTCACCCACAGGGGTACCATTGAACTGTCAGGTCAAGCATTCATTCTATCTGACTTTCGAAGCACCTCTACCCAACGGGCTGATCTATTTCCACTCCATTCTAGAAAATGCCAAGTACAAGCAATGGCATGATTAGCATCAGGTATCACATAAGTTTTAAGTGAGCGACAAATTCTAGTTTCATCTATAGAAATAACGCCTTACAAGAGCCCATCAGAAGCTTAGACCACTTTGATATGGTCCTTACGCCATTACTAAGGTTGTTGGAAACAATGCTTTGGAGCATAGAATTCCCCCATTCCTTCGCTTGCACTAAGTGTTCAATATTGTTGACACCTAATCCTCACGATTGGGTGAATTTATGTAAATAGTTAAATTAGGAATGTGAACAGTCATCAGGAGATGAACTGAGCAGTCACACCCTTTTGTATATAACAATAACATACCTGATGGAATAAAATGAATCAGTTTTACTGCCTATTGGAGTTACTGCTTGGTCTGACATGGTATCAGAGCCAGCTCCTTATTTTAGCTCTTATGCTCCTGTAACTCCTCTGTCTACCATATCCCCTCTGTCCTGACATAATGTGCTACCTCTGCCATAACACATATATCCATAACGCTCTCTGGCGCACCAACGCTGCCTCTGTCCTGACATAATGCTCTTTGGTGCACCAGCGCTGCCTCTGTCCTGACATAACGCTATCTGGGGCACCAGCGCTGCCTCTGTCCATAACGTATCTATCCATAACACTGGTATGTCCATATTCCAAATTGCTACCTCCAATCTACCAAGACTTACCCACTACAGCGACCATTCTGCCTTGTTCTAGCTATTCAGGGAAACTGTTTCTACAACATTTGACAATGTTTTTTACCTTTTCGTGTATCAACAAATACACAAAAAATCAATCCCTTGGGGGAATCAAACAGAGCATGTGCACAAGAAACTTGTCATTGAGGACTGAGGAGTTGCTCTCAATTTCGACAAGGTCTATGGCGATGGTGGGTACTTCTCCAAAAATCACCCTGCGAAGGGCGTTGGCGATGGAGGGGTCCGTGTTCCTCAGCTCGAACTTTATGTAATCATCCTTCAATTCTCGAATTTAGATTATTGGGAAGTGTTGGTAGGAGGATGACATTTTCCTTTGGCTCTCCATGTTACTCTATCCGATTCGGCTTAGCGACTCTCTAAATCCAACCTCCCCGCTGTTTTCCACGACTTCTTGCTGACTGTTGCATGAACAACAGGCGGACATGTTGCTGACTGTTGGTATTTTTGAACGCTGCCTGATATATATTTTTGAACGCTGCCTGATATATTCTTGAAAATAATTAAATGTTGGCTTTGATATATAAGGCCCTCATTGCGGGGCTTCAACATGTTGTCGATAACGGTATTACAAATATTGTGGTGCATGGAGATAACGAGCTCGTTTGCAAACTCATAAGTCTCTTGCTTCATCCCGTTGCTGCAATTTTTGTGTCAGGGATCCAAACAAATGACTCAGTAACTATAGTGTATGTATATGAATGGAAGTGCTGGTGACAGACTTGCTTGCGGGGTTGTATGTCTTCAAGGATGAATATGAGCAATTGGTTATTTATAGGATGGTTTTTTTTAAAGTATGAATAGGTGTATCTATTACTTGTCGCTCTAGTTTGCATTATTATGCGAAAAGGATACAGTAGTAAGCCAGCATTTGAAAAAAAAATAAAAAATAAAAAATAAATTTTGTAGCAGAATATTTGGTGGAGGCAGAACATCCATAATGCGTTGAGACCTTTTTAAAAGAGGCTATATACTGCATATACATTGAATGTTTTTATTGGTAGCCGTATACATTTTGAAAGTCATTTTCTCTCTATGTATTGAAGTTGGGATGACAGTGATTCAATGGGTACATGAAAACCTTATCTTAGAAGTCTTAGTGGACAATAATACCCTTTGAGAATGCCCTTTTGAGTACATTTTTTACTATATATTGGCAGAAGTATTCTTTTCTATTAGCAAAAGTTTTTTTTACAGAATGCATTCAATCATCTCCATTGTAGGAATAGTTCTCACTGGAAAGGAGAACTATCTTGAATGGTCCCAGATGATAAAACACACCCTCATCTTCAATGAGTTGTGGAAAGGAGTGTGTGTCGGAGAAGGAGACAATGACCCAGTACAGCCTACCTTAGACAAACAGATCATCATTTGGGAAAACAAAGACAACAAATCTTATGGATTAATCGCAACATCTGTAAATGAAGAGGTGAGTCACCATATTTCATCATATTCAACTGCCTTTGAAGCTTTACAAAATCTGAAATAACTCTATGACTCACATTCTGCACTTGAAGTTGTTCAACTCATGATTAAACTCTTCACTCTTGAACTGCAAAATAATGATCCTCTTCCTCTTGCATCTGAAGTAAATTCTATAATGCATGACATCAAATCCACTAAGGTTGAATTGGATATTCCTCTTATTTCTTTTCGCAAGGCACTTTATCCTACTTACTCCAATTATCTTGAGTCATTGCAATAAAATGGAAATCTCAAAGATATAACCTTTGACTCTCTTGTGAAAAAGTTTGCTGAAAGAGAGAAAGCCTTTGGAAAGAAGACAACCCTTGAATCTTCTAAAGAGACTGTGTGCCTTGCTCATAAAGAAAAGCATCATGCTCAAGATTCTACAAGAGGAAGAGGTGGACGAAGAGGAAGAGGAAGATATTTCAGAGAAAGGGGGGCAGACATTCTCAAGGAGAAAAGGAAAATTTACACTGTATTTGCTGCAAAAGAAATGGATCACATGATGCCTCTACATGCAAGCTACCATGGGAAAAAATTGAGCAGAAAAGAAACCAATAGAAAGGTAAAACTGATGATACAGACAAAGGTAAAGCACCTGAATCCGTTCACTATGTTGAGGCACAATGTAACATTGGAGTAAATGAAGATTTGTTTAATGCTTTACTTGCTTCATGGAAAAATGATTGGTTGTTGGATTCAGGAGCAACTTGCCACATGTCTCATAGAAAATATTTTTTTGAAGATTTCACTGATAATGTTGATGGAGCAGTATACTTTGCAGATCAATCAAAATCAAGCCATCAGGGCTTGGCACAATCAGGCTTAAACTGCCTGGTCTTCCAGACTTTCTTCTGGATCATGTTCTATATCTCCCACAACTCAAGAGAAACTTGCTGTCCTTGGTCCACATATGCCAGCAAGGTCACTCCATTCATATGTTTGATGGAAAGCTTGAGGTAAGAAAAGCATCTGACCACTCACTTGTCATGAGGGGAATACAAGAATAAAGGCTTCTCAAACTGCAAGGAACATCTGCTCATGCACAACATTTCTCATACAATTCTCATCGTGAAGAAGGTACACTTCCATCAAGTTTATTATGGCATGCTAGATTTGGACATTTGAACTATGACAGTCTCCGCTTATTGAAGAAAACTGGTGTTGCTGGTTTGCCTACAATTCCTAGAAAACTTAAGAAATGTGATGCTTGCATTCTAGGAAAGCATAGAAAACAGTCTTTTCATGATTCACATTCAAGAGCACATAGGAAAATTGAACTCATTCATTCAAGATTTATGTGGTCCAATGCCTGTTTTTTCTGCAAATGGAAATAAATATATCATGACATTTTTTGATGACTACACCAGAATGTGTTGGGTTTATTTATTGAAGAACAAATCTGATGCTTTTCAAACATTCAAGAATTTTCATAAATGGATTGAAATTGATGCAC
>APFE030662249.1:20679-34782 GCA_000404065.3 Pinus taeda
ATGGCACGGAAGCAGTCATACCAATGAATACATCATACCCAGTTTGCAGATAGCAGTAATTACAGACATGTCGGACCATGAAGCCTTGGAAGAGACACTCGCACAATTAGAAGAACTCAAGGAAGAATAGTTTCAGGTGGGATTCCATCAGCAGGTATAGAAACAGTGCAAGAAATATTGGCACGATTAGCATATCAAGTTGCGCACATTCAAGGGAAACAATTTAGTGTCGTTGTATGACATCAAGTTTGAAAAATTTCTTGGGATATTCAGAATGCATTGGTTAGGACCATATTTGGTAAAAGAAGTCACAGACAGAGGTGCGGTCCAGCTAGTCAAACTTAATGGAGAACCCTTCCCATGAAGAGTAAATGGAGGTCGCCTGAAGCCCTACATGGGAGGGCCGATTGTCTGACTAACTGACCAAAGCATAGTCTTCCAACCTAACAATCTAGACAAAGGTGTGGGACTATAATCATAGGTACTAGAAGCTGACATCAAAGTAGAGAATCAAGTCAGATGCAGATGATTCAACAATAGAGATGGAGCAGATCCAGACGACAGTAGCATGGTGCGTTACTGACCTTCGCGCAACACAAGCACAGTTGGATGGAATTTGCACAAATATCACCACACCAGTAGAGTGACTTGAGGACGAGTCATGACGACTGTGTTGGGGTCTTGTTGGGCAGCGGATCCCCCCATAGCGAGTTTTTGGGGCTTGAAGCCCGAATTTTGTTCAAGTGTAATGTAAATACCCCACAAAATGCGGGCACAGAGCACAAGATTCTAGGGTTGTCCACCCTAAGATAATGTAATTTAATGTAAAGTGTGTCGGCCTACCCATGGTCTATGGACCATGGGATTGTATAAATAGAGTGAGGCTCTAAGTGTAAAGTCAGTCTTAGTCTTAAGAAATAATAGGTTCTTTTGGAGGATGAATTAGCTCTAAAGTGTAAGTCTGAGTCTTGGGTTGTAGTAGTAGGAAGAGGCTCTACAACTAAGTGCGTAGAGGCCTGGTAGAGTCCACAATAATATGCGCAGACCCCTGTAGCTAAGTGCACAAGGTAGAGTTGGGATTGTACTTGGATAGAGAATTAATAAAATATAAGTTGATTCTGGAATATTGGGTGTCTATGTTTCTGTTATATTTATGCATCTCTTTTACAGTTTATGATTGCACACACTCGTTATGAATGTTGAATGATTAATGAGAATATTGGGCCCACACAATTAAGTTAAGATCTATAACAATAGCACAGTAAGGATAAAGGATCTAGATAGCGCCACTTCGTGCTCTTTACACATCTGTGCAGAAGCAGTTGCACAAGCTGTGAAGGAGAAAAGGCTGCACGGAGCAACGCAAGCACACAGGTATAGATCGTGAACTTCCTAGATTTCATAATAACATCCCTAGGGTGTGGAAACCTGGTTCCAGCACCCTCCCATGCTACCTCAGGTGAGACCTCAGTCTACGCACTACAGACTATTGCTGAAAGGGCAGGTAGTGGATTTGTTTGGCTAAATACTTTCTGAACCTGGGTCAAGCCCCAACAAGACAACAAATGGTTTCATTGCTAGGACCGGGATCTACCTAAGGGATGTCTGATGTCATGCCACTAGAACCCAACAAAGAAATAAATTGAAGAGTGGCTGGACAAGAAGGTTCATGAGTTCATGACACAGGAAAACATAATTCCGCAAGTATCCGAGAAAAGGTAGTTGGATCTCTACGTGTATACAAAAATCCACGAGATCTTCTTCATGTCCTTTCCTTATGAATTGTATGAGTGGATCACGAGGTTAGCTGATAACCAGGGAAGGTGTAAACTCGACCAACCAATAGCATGGACTCCAGAATTAGTGCGCAGACTAGAGGCATCAGAAGATAAGATCACACGAGCGGTGGACCATTGGCTCAACCAGATAATAGGTGGATTTATCACTGAGTTTGTGATAGACACGACCGTAAGCTACAGTGAAGCAGAATGACATTTTCTCAAGGGACCATGAGGTAAGTACATAAAATCTATGAATACTTGGATTAAGATGCTGTTATATGAAAGCGGGTTATGTGAATACATTAATGTTTGAAACGACGCGGAGTGGAAGGATCTACAAAAGTAGCCAGGAATTAGGAAACACTCCCTTGATTTCACCTTCACGCGAGAGCAAGAAGGAGCTCTCTCGGGTCTCTCCGAGAAGTGTGGTCAGTTTGATAAGACAGAGCATTTTGCAGTTACCACCCCCACCCATGCCACCACCTGCTTCACCTCCTTCACCTCTGTCTCCACCCACTCCACCTCCACCAACCCCGTAGTTCAGCATGGCGAGCATGATCAAGCTACTCATATTTAGAGGAGTAGGGAATGAGGATCCGAACCAGTTCTGTTTCGTGGTAAGAGCAATGTGGGAAATGCAAGGTGTCATGGACGACAGCATTAAGAAGGCTACACTGGTGAGCGCATTGTAGGATTGCACATTGACATGGTATATCAAGCACTCTAATGATCACCAAAATGAAGGAATAGCAGAGATCCATAATGCACTGACCAAAGAATTTAGCTGGCTAAAATTAGAGACACAGTCAATCATCAGATTTAAGGAGATCATGATGCTTCTAGGCGAGACCCCCTAGGATCTATATCAACGACTAAAGAGTACGATTCACAAGGCTAATATGATGCTCACAGATGCACAACACCATTCATGGTTTGTGGCCTATCTGACACCAAACCTAAGGATGATGCTATCACAACAGAAACTTTCTATCCAGGTCGAAGTGTTGCAAAAGGAAATGAGATTGCATGAGACACTGATACAAGATCCGGGGCTGGGAGTTCAGAAATCCACACGCAACTACAAAATCTCTGCCTGGAGATGTAGAACTTTAAGCAGGATAGGGCACCATGACCAGAGGCACGCGAGGACGTATGGTGCATAAAATGCAAAGGCCAGGGCCATGACAAAGACCACTATCTAGTATTCACGAACTACTTGGCAGGTGGGGGGCTAATGCCGTTGAGACCGGAGGCACAAGGAGGGCCAAGTGTGACACCCATGTTATGGTGCATGATCTATCAGATAGGAGGAAAACACACAATGGATAATTGTCATTTGTTGCAGAAGTATACACAGACTCCACAACAATTGTTTTGTAATTTCTGTAGGTCAGTAGGCCATGGCGAGCGTACTTGTCACAACTACGAGTTAATGATGGAGAAAACCCTAGCTTATATAATGCAGATAGAAACACAAGGCCTCGACCCAGCTATAGGGATGGTGCACACTGGATTTCAGTGGCAAGGTCGAGGACAAGGAGGAATGGGACCAGGAAGGGGCCACAGATAGTTAATTTGTTACAAGTGCGAAGGGCCAGGGCACTACGCCCGTGATTGTACCAACCCGACAAGGATATCCTGTTCGTATTGTGATTAGTTTGATCATGAAATGATAGATTGTCCTACCTTAATCGCACAGATGTGCGAGAAAGGGGTACTCCAGCCTCCTCTGACTCAGAATATCCAAATAATGAATTCTGAACCACGCGAGGAAGACCCAAATGTGAAGATGATGCTCAGAAGTGGTGTGAACATAGGGAAGGATAATGGGAAGCAGCCTGAGGAAGATACATGGGTTCATAAGGCTCCTACAAAGGAACTTGAGTTTGATCTAGAATGCACAAAGGAGATGTTCATGGAAGCTAAGAAGAGCTTCGCGGAGGCCTCTACTTTAGGTAGTAAGGATCAACTAGAGCTAGGGATGGATCTGTCTATGCTTACTACCTTTTTGGTGACATGCATGAAACTTCTGCACGATAATAAGGTAGTCAAGGGACTACAAGAATTGATCACTAGATGCACAGGGTCAGGAGAACTGCGTGCAGTCCAGAAATTGGGGAAGCATACACTGCACACTAGAAGGGAGATGAGGTTGACTATGCAGATTGGTGAGTATGAAATGGATCAAGTCTTCCTAGATCTGGGATTAGATGCGAATATTTTACTAAAGAAAATATGGTAATGCATGGGTAGGCCCGCGTTGCAGTGGTCCCCTATTCAATTACGAATGGTGAACCAACAGAATATTTTGCCCATGGGGATGTTGCAAGGGGTAACTGTCGATATTGAAGGCGTAAGCACATAGACAGACTTTGAAGTAATAGAGATTGTCGATGACAACAATCCTTATCCCGCATTGCTAGGAATAGACTAGGCCACTGATATGAATGGAGTCATTAGCCTAAAGCAGTGGAAGATGATATTCAAGAAAAAGTCCCTATGTGTAGTAGTTCCACTAGACCCAACCAAGGGAGTGTGTTACATTGAACCAGTGCACAATGATGAAAGTGATGATGAGCTAGATTGTATTTACCAGATAACGATGTGAGACCAGGATTGGGTGAACCCAAATGTAGATGGGAGAATCTCGTGGGAGCGCGATAGCTCCTGTACTCGAATTTAGATGAAGAAGTAGAACGCTGGCAAAACCGGTTGCATGAAGTGACAACACTGAATTGCAACATGATAATTAGATCACTGCCTTATGTGACGATAGAGGCAAGGGAATTGCCAACCAGGTTTCTGCACCCTAGGGATGTCTTGATGAAATCTATAAAGTTCGCGATCTGTACCTATGTGCTTGCGCTACTCCACGTAGCCTTCTGTCCTTCATAGCTTGTGCAACTGCTTCCACGCAGTTGTGTACAGAGTGCAAAGCAGCGCTGTCTAGATCCTTTATCCCTACTGTGCTATTATTATAGATCTTAACTTAATTGTGTGGTCCCAATATTTTCATTAATCATTCAACATTCATAACAAGTGCACACAATCATAAACTGTAAAGAGATGCATAAATATAACAGAAACATAGACACCCAATATTCCAGAATCAACTTATCCTTTATTAATTCTCTATCCAAGTACATTCCCAACTCCGCCCTGCGCACTCAGTTGCAGGGGTCCACGCACATAGCTGTGAACTCTACTAGGACTCTGCACACTCAACTGCAAAGCCTCTTCCTACTACTACAACCCAAGAATCAGACTTATGCTTTAGAGCTAATTCATCCTCCAAAAGAACCTATTATTTCTCAAAACTAAGACTGATTTTACACTTAGAGCCTCGCTCTATTAGAATCCCATGGTCCTCAGACCATGGGTAGGCTGACACACTTTACATTAAATTACATTGTCTTAGGATGGACAACCCTAGACTCTTGCACTCTGTGCCTGCGTTTTGTGGGGTCTTTACATTACATTGACCAAAACCCGGGCTTTAAGCCCCAAAAAATTGTTATGGGGGGATCCATTGCCCAACAGGCCCCCAACACAATCATCATTACTCATCCCGAGTCATTCCGCTGGTGCAGTGATCTTCATGCGAAGTCCATCCAGCAGCTTCTGTGCTTCGCATAAGCCCGAAACTCCGATGCGTCATTGTTAGGGACACCTCCTTGCCTTCGCGCATATATGCCTTGCATCTGTGCCAGCTTTCCCTCGATCTTGGGAGTGACAGTGAATGCTTCCTCGAGCCAAGGCTAGATGTGTGCTTTAAGCACAGCTTCTTTTTGACATGCGGCATCCACCAGCTCCTTTTGAGCCTAGGCCTCCTTCATCTTGGCCAGTCACTGAGTAAGGGCGACTGTCTGCGCGGTCCTCCTATCACACCGCTCCCATACAGACTCTTTTATAGTCCCGCTCTCTCTTCCAACTGCTTGGAGCATTGAGACTGTGCTTTCTGCGGATAGTTAGGTGGTCACACCACCAGTGCGAGGCTTCTCTACACCTTGTAGCCTAGTCCATGGGCACCCATCAATTACCCTCGCGTCAATCAGTGCTCCGTGTTCTTCCTTATATGGTGTGCTTCCCTGGTTACTTTGTTTGATAAGGTGTGGTTGCAGCCATGGTAACAGAGCAATAATTTCTTGGTGACAATCTTCTAATGTGGTGGTATGGCTGACTATGCACGGTTCCCTTGACCCTTTGCACCTGGTGATCAATTCCTGTAGTCCCTTAACTACCTTATTGTCACGCAGCATTTTCATGCATGTCTCCAAAAAGGTAGTAATCATAGAAGGATCCATCCCTGGCTCTAGTTGATCCTTACTACCTAAAGAAGAGGCCTCCGCAAAGCTCTTCTTAGCTTCCATGAACATCGCCTTTGCACATTCTATGTCAAACTCAGGTTCCTTTGTAGGAGCCTTGCGAACCCATGTATCTTCCTCAGGCAGCTTCCCCTTATCCTCCCTTGTGGTCACACCACTTCTAAGCACCATGTTCACATTTGGGTCTTCTTCACGTGGTTCAGACCTCATCATTTGGATATTCTGAGTCAGAGGAGGCTGAAGTACCCACTTCTCGCGCATTTGTATGATCAATGTAGGAAAATCTATCATTTCATGATCAAACTAAGCATAGTATGAACAAGATATTCTCGTCAGGTTGGTACAATCGTGGGCATAGTGCCCTGGTCCTCCACAATTGTAACAAATTAACTGTCCGTGGCCCCTTCCTAGTCCCGCTCCTCCTCGTCCTCGACCTCGACCTTGAAATCCAGTGTGCACCATCCCCACAGCTGGGTCAAGGGCTCACGTTTCTGTCTGCATCCTATATGCTGGGGTCTGGTCCATCATTAACTCATAACTGCAACAAGTGCACTCGTCATGGCCTACCGACCTTCAAAAATTACAAAACTGCTGATGTGGAGTCTGTGTATACTTCTGCAACAAATGACAATTATCATTGTGTGCTTTCGTCCTATCTGACAGATCGTGCACCATAACGTCGGTGTCGCATAGTGGTTCTTATCATGGCCCTAGCCTTTGCTTTTTATGCACCACACTTCTTCACATGCCTCTGGCTCTGATGCCCTACCTTGCTTCAAGCTCTGCATTTCCAGGTAGAGATTCTGTAGCTATGCGTTGGTTTGTTGAACTCCCAGCCCCAGATCCTGTATCGGTGTCTCATGCAGCCTCATTGCCATTTCCAATGCTTCAGCCTGGGTAGAAAGTTTCCGTTACGACAAAGCCGTCCTTAGGTACAGTGTTAGGGATGCCACAAACCATGCGCGATGTTGTGCATCTGTGAGCATCATATTACCCTCGCATATCGTACTGTTCAGTCACTGATCTAGATCCTAGGGGGGTCTCACCTGGAAGCATCGCGACCTCTCTAAACCCAATGATTAACTGTGTCTATGATTTTGGCTAGCTAAATTATATGTTCACTGCATCCTAGATCTGTGCTATTCTGGTATTTGGGTGATCATTAGAGTGCTTGATATACCATGTCAACATGTGATCCTATAGTGTGCTCACCAATTTAGCCTTCTTAATGTTGTCATCCGTGATCCCTTGCGCTTCACACACCACTCTTACCACAAACCAGAACTGGTCCGGATCCTCATTCCCTACTCCTCTGAATACGGGTAGCTTGATCGTTGTCGCTATACTGAATTGTGGGGTTGGTGTGGGTGGAGGTGGTAACTGCGGAATGCATTGCCTTATCAAACTGACCATACTTCTCAAAGAGACCCGAGCGAGCTCTTCCTCGCTCTCTCACGAAGGTGAAATTAAGGGACTGTTTCCTACTTCCCCGGTACCTTTGTAGATCTTTCCACTTTGCATCGTTTCAAACAATAATATATTCGCATAATCCACTTTTCACATAACAACATCTTAATCCAGGTATTCAAAGATTTAATGTACTTACCTCACGGTCCATTGAAAAAACGTAGTTCTGCTTCACTGTAGCTCACGGTCGTGTCTATCACAAATTCAATGATAAATCCCCCTATTTTCCGGTCAATCCAATGGTCCACACTTTCGCATGTCGGCTCGCCCTTCAGCTAATCCATCATGCCCACCGTCTAGTTTGTTTTCGCCCGCTCGTTGACCCACTGGGACCACACCTTAGCCTATAACCAAACGACCAACACTAAATCACTTAATCATTTGCATATTTTAAGTCTCCTTGGCACAACCTACCTTTGTGATTTCGGTTTTCAGTTTGTTGATTTCTTTTTCCAAGATCCTACTTTTCTCCCTCAATCGTACTTGATTTTCTTCGAGCTTGCAAATTTTCAAGTTCCCTCACTGAATAGTTTCCTGTAACTACATATAGTCAACTTCACGTGGAGGCATAATTCCTTCACCTAGGTTCCTACAAATTGTTCCAATTATGTGAGGATTCCTTCCTCCCAAACCTATGGCCTTGACTCTAGCCGTCATCTTTAGGATCGTCTCCACACTCAGATTCTTGTACAAGGCCTTGGAGGCCCATCGCATCACTCGTACGTGCTAGTCCCAATTAGTTCGTCTGGCTTGGTGAACCTTGTTCAGGATCCTGCATACCTTCTTGAATGCTTCTAAGTGGAATGTTTGTGGTGCCTGTCACTTTTCCTACTGTTGCGACTGGTTCTGATTATCGATCCTCAGTCTAGGGTGTGTGAACTACACATCCCATGTCTGCACCTATCGACACAGGTGAGCATGCAGGCTTCTCTGTCTAGGCTTCCTGATTCTCGTTCGATGCTAGGGGCTTCCAACCCATTTGTGCCAATTCACCATGATTGCTTGATGTGTACTCCCCCTTTGTGTAGTTGTTAGTGTCCCTTCCAGTGCAGCATACCACTGTTGTTCCGGTACTGCCTTTTCAACTTCGTTCAGGAAATCATCCACCATTGTCACGTCATCATGGGTTGGCAATTCCCTTGCCTCTGTCGTCACGCGACGGAGTGATATAATCATCATGCTGTAATTCAACGTTGTCACATTGTGCAACCGGCTTTGCCAACATTCTACTTCTTTGTTTAAATCTGAAGTACAGGAGCTGGTGCACTCCCATGAGATTCTCCCATCTATAGTTAGTTTCACCCAATCTTGTCTCGCCCTGTTATCTAGTAAATACAATCTAGCTCATCGTCGCTTTCATCATCGCACACTGGTTCAGTGTAACGCGCTCCCTTGGCGGGGTCTAGCAGAACCACTACGCGTAAGAATTTTTCTCGAATATCATCTTCCGCTTCTTCAGGTTAATTATTCCATTCATTTCAATGGCCCAGTCTATTCCTAGCAACGCAGGATAAGGATTTCCGTCATAGACAATCTCTATTACTTCAAAGTCTGTCTATGTGCTTGCGCCTTCGATATCAACTATTACCCCTTGCAACCTCCCCATGGGCAAAATTTTCTGTTGGTTCGCCATTTGTAACTGAATAAGGGACCACTACAACATGGGTTTGCCCTTGAGCACCCATGTTTGCTTCAATAACACATTTGCATCCGATCCTAGATCTAGGATCATACTCGCCAATCTATGCAGTCAACCTCATCTCCCTTCTAGTGTGTAATGCATGCTTCCCCAATTTCTAGACTATGCGTGATTCCCCTGACCCTACGCACTTGGTGATCAACTCCTGTATTCCCTCAACTGCCTTATTATCATGCAGGAGTTTCATTCATGTCTCCAGAAAGGTAGTAAGCATAGACAAATCCATCCCTGGATCTGGTTGATCCTTACTACTTGAAGTAGAGGCCTTCGTGAAGCTCTTCTTAGCTTCCATGAACATCTCCTTTGCGTATTCTAGGTCAAAATTAGGTTCCTTTGTAGGAGCCTTGCGAACCCATGTATCCTCCTCAGACTACTTCCCCTTATCCTCCCCTGTGGTCACACCGCTTCTGAGCATCATGTTTATATTTGGGTCTTCTTCGCATGGTTCAGATCTCATCATTTGGCTATTTTAAGTCGAAGGAGGGTGGAGTTCCCCTTTCTCGTGCATTTGTGTGATCAACATAGGACAATATATCATTTCATGATCAAACTAAGAACAATATGAATAGGATATTCTCGTTGAGTTTGTGAAATCACAGGCATAGTGCCATGGTCCTCCACAATTGTAACAAATTAACTGGTCGTGGCCCCTTCTTGGTCCCATTCCTTCTCATCCTCAACCTCGCCCCTAAAATCTAGTGTCTTCCATCCCTACAGCTAGGTCGAGGCCTCTCATTTTTGTCTGTATTCTATAGGTTGGGGTTTCCTCCTTCATTAACTCGTAGCTATGACAAGTGCACTCATCGTGGCCTACCGACCTACAGAAATTACAAAACAACTATTGTGGGGTCTGTGTATACTTATGCAATAGATGACAATTGTCCATTGTGTGTTTTCCCCCTATCTGATAGATCGCGCACCATAACGTCGATGTCGCACTTGGCCCTGCCTATGCCTCCGATCTCAATGGCATTGGCCCCCCACCTGCCAAGTAGTTCGCGAATACTGGGTAATGGTCTTTGTCATGGCCCTAGCCTTAGCATTTTACACACCATACTTCCTCGCGTGCCTATGGCTGTAGTGCCCTATCCTACTTCAAGCTATGCATCTCTAGGCATATATTTTGTAGTTGCGTGTGGATTTCTTAAACTCCCAGCCTCGAATCTTATATCGGTGTTTCATGCAATCTCATCGCCATTTCCAACGCTTCGGCCTGGGTAGAAATTTTCTGTTGTGATAGTGCCATCCTCAGGTCTGGTGTCTGAGATGCCACAAATCATGCGCAATGTTGCACATCTGTGAGCATCATATTAGCCTCGCAGATCATACTCTTCAGTTACTGATCCAGATCCCAGTGGGTCTTGCATGGAAGCATCAACATCTCTTTAAACCTGATGATGGATTGTGTCTTTGATTTTGGCCAGCTAAATTCTCTATTCAGTGCATTCTGGATCTCTGTTATTCCTACCTTTGGGTGATCATTAGAGTGCTTGATATACCATGTCCATGCATGATCCTGCAATGCGCTCACTAATGTAGCCTTCTTAATGTTATCTCTCATGACCCCTTGTGCTTCCCACACTACTCTTACCATGAACCAGAACTAGTCTGGATCCTCGTTCCCTACTCCTATGAATACAGGTAGCTTGATTGCACTTGCCATGCTGAATTGCGAGGTTGGTGGAGGTGGAGTGGGTGGAGATGGAGGTGAAGGAGGTGAAGCGGGTGGTGGTGTGGGTGGAGGTGGTAATTGTGGAATGCGTTGCCTTATCAAACTGATTGTACTTCTCGAAGAGACTTGAGCGAGCTCTTCCTCGCTCTCTCACGAAGGTGAAATTAAGGGATTATTTCCTACTTCCCTGCTACCTTTGACTCCGCGTCGTTCCAAACATTAATGTATTCACATAACCTGCTTTTCACATAACAACATCTTAATCTAGGTATTCAAAGATTTAATGTACTTACCTCATGGTCCCTTGAGAAAATGTCATTCTGCTTCGATGTAGCTCATAGTCGTGTCTATCGCAAAAAGTGATAAATCCACCTATTATCCGATCAAGCCAATATTCCACAGCTCGCGCAATCTTATCTTCTGATGCCTCTAGTCTACACACTAATTCCAGAGTCCACACTATCGGTTGGTTGAGTTTACACCTTCCTTGGCTGTCGGCTAGCCTCACAATCCACTCATACAATTTAGAAGGAAAGGATGCGAAGAAGATCTCGTCGATTTCTGTATACATGTAGCGATCCAACCACCTTTTCTCAGATACCTATGGAGTCCTGTTTTCTTGTGCCACGTATTCGTGAATCTTATTTTCCAATCACTCTTCAATTTCTTTCTTTGTTTGGTTCTAGTGGCATGACATCAGACATCCCTTAGGCAGATCCTGGTCTTGACCCAGGTTCAGAAGTGATTTAGCCAAACAAATCCCGAAACTACTGGTCCTTTCAGCAACGGTCCACGGTGCGCAGACTGAGGTCTCACCCAAGGTGGTATGGGAGGGTGCTGGAACCAGGTTTCCACACCCTAGGGATGCCTTGATGAAGTCTAGGAAGTTCGCGAACCAAACCTGCATGCTTGCGCTGCTCCACGTAGTTGTTTGTCCTTCGTAGCTTGTGCAACTGCTTCCGCACAGTGTTGTAAATAGTGCAAAGAGACATTGCTCTAGCTCCTTTACCCTTACTATGCTATGATTATAGATCTTAACTTAATTGTGTGGGTTCAATATTCTCATTAATCATTCAACATTCATAATAAGTGCGTGCAATCATAAACTGTAAAGAGATGCATAAATATAACAAAAGCATAGACACATAGTATTTCAGAATCAACTTATCTTTTATTAATTCTCTGTCCCAGTACAATCCCAACTCCACCCTCTGCACTCAGCTACAGGGGTCCGCCACACTGCTGCGGACTCTACTAGGCTTCTGCGCACTCAACTACAGAGCCTCTACCTATCACTACAACCCAATACACTTCAGATTCACCTCTATCTTCTAACCATGCCTTCACATCTATCTATTACTTCTCAAACTTAATACTGACTTTACAGTTAGGCCTCGCTCTATTTATACAATCCCATGGTCTGCTGACCATGGGTAGGCCGACAAACTTTACATTAAATTACATTATTTTAGGGTGGACAGCCCTAGACTCTCGTGCTCCATGCCCGCGTTTCGCGGGGTCTTTACATTACATTTGACCAAAATTTAGGCTTCAAGCCCCAAATACCCACTATGGGGGGATCCACTGCCCAACAAGGTTTCTTGCACAAAATTTTTTAATTTAGTCCCTAGACACCGGCATGCCTTGGCATGAGAGCATCCAGAGCCTCCTAGATGCTGGTAGGCCTATAGCATGGGAGCATCTAGAGGTCAAGTGGTCTAAAATCTTAGTCGGACCTAGGGGCTGGTTGGCAGAAAAGTTGAGATGGTTCCTAAGGGTCCTAATGCTAATGTTGAAGGTTTTTATGGTGTGTTTCCATCGGTTCCACTTTCCTTATCGTGACTTATGAGGTCAAATCATATCATAGTAACTTATCGTCACATGTTTATCCCGGTTGGATGGTTACTTGGGTAGATGTGGGAGGAGAGTGTTACACACGACTTCGACACTATATATTAGGTGGAAAGGAGTAAATCATGTGGATGTATTGACCGATGTGTGGTACACCCATAAGGTGGATAAAAGCATGTGATGCCAGTTGGTTTTGTGTTTGTTCACCATACATTGCGACATTGTCTTGAGGACTTTGTTAACAACTTCTACCTGACCATTAGACTAGGGATAGTATGGGGAATCAAACTCATGTGAGAAGCCAAGGTGTTGGGATAACTATTGGAAAATATAATTCTCAAAGTGTTTACAATGGTCCAAGACTAACTCCTTGGGAATTCCAAACCATGTGAGGACATGGTTAAAGAAAACTATGGCAGCGGTATCAACAGATTTGTTGAATGTGGGCATGGTTTCAACCCACTTGATAAAGTAGTCAATGGTGACTACTATATACTTGTTGCAAGTCATGAATTCAATGCCACAATTTTAAAATGGAACTATGATGATAATTAGAAGTAGAGGAGTTGGGGGAGCTCAGGCTTTGTGAGTGTATCATTGACAATAGTCACACATTTTGACTACTTGAATAAATCATGGAAAAGAGTGGGCCAAAAGTAGATGGCACAGAGGATCTTTTGTGCGGTGTCCATCCCTAAGAGGTGGCCATCACATGCTCCACTATGGTAGTCATTTAAGAGCTATTTGTATTCATTAATGAAAAGGCATCGATGAAAGATGGTGTCGATGCCTCTGCGGTACAAAATTCTCAATTGAGGAGGCATTGCGGGGCTTGGTGGAAAATGGACCTATGATCATCACGAGTGGGTTGAGGGTTTAACTTCTAAGTTTGGAGTAAGAGGAGTGTTATCTCAAAATCAGGTCTCAATAGGCTGCTGATCAGGTTGACTCTAAGTAACTATTTCAAACCTACTTTAGGCTGAGGCTTAGCCTCCTCAACCTGAGAGGGCTCTCTCAAAAACGGTTAATGATTTTGATTATAGTTAAGATGGTTAACTCTTGTGAAACAACTGTAAGAATATGAATGGTGGAAACAAATTTAACAACTATCGATTGGGCTTATCGAGTCAACAACATCTCAATATGACAATAAATTCAACCTTACAAAGAAGTCAGGGCATTCAGCATTTAAAATATTCAAAAAATAACAACTCAGATAGGACCACCCAGTCTATGAATGCATACAGGAAGTTAGAGCACATCAAGTGAATTCTAAGTGATTACACATTCATACCACTGCAAGAATTA
>APFE030662250.1:10226-35398 GCA_000404065.3 Pinus taeda
GTCTTTCGGTCTAAGGCCATTGATGTCAATCTATCACGGGAAGTGAGAAACCT
The DNA here is from genome assembly GCA_000404065.3 of Pinus taeda. Classification (NCBI taxonomy): domain Eukaryota; kingdom Viridiplantae; phylum Streptophyta; class Pinopsida; order Pinales; family Pinaceae; genus Pinus; species Pinus taeda. The sequence continues at coordinate 10,280 of APFE030662250.1, forward strand.
ACCATTGATGTATGCAAGCTTCAAGGTACTGAAGGGGTGTTTCTAAGTCAACTTCTTGGATGATGTGCTGATGTCGACAAGAAGAAACTTCGTCGGAAGAGGGCCTTGATGTATCCCACATCTACGACACGAAATGAGGTAAATGATTATGGATATGTGAACTGACTGACGACATAAGGTTCAAGAATGGCGGCCACGAAAATGAAGATTTATGGTATTGTGAAGGATGAAGTTTGAACTGAATGACTTCTCTTGAACATATCGGTGACACTGAATGAATTGGTAGCATTGGCCCAAAACCAAGTAATGGATGGTATGATAGACCAATAGTGTGATAGCCAACAAGCAGACAACTCAACCCAAATAGTCACGGAGATGAAGTGAAAGTGTCATGTTCAAGAGCGAGTTTCTACCATAAAGTTTTCTCGACTTTTCCCATTTTCCCCAATCATTGTTGACTAGTGCATATTTATATTTTATCAATATTGAGGAGGATAACATATGCTTGTTGTGTAATTCACCCTTCAGGAAAACCCATCACTATTTGATGCTTTAACGAGTCTAGCGAAGGTAAAACTTGGTCTTGTCTAGATGGACAAGTTTGTCACTATTTGATGTTTTTAACGAGTTTAACGAGAAAGACAACTTGGTCCTTTTCATGTTTAGAGAGTTTGAAAAGGAACCAAAAGGAAAATCCATAAGTTCTTTTTCATAAAATAATCTCTCAAGTCTAAAAAAAGCATAAAATAATACAAGAGAGATGTCGTTTCCAATCCTTTAACAAGTTGGAATAGACAAGCACTTGACTATCTTTTCATTTTTAGAGAGTCTAAAAAGAGTTTAAAGAGGACTTTATGGGGGTTTATTTTCATTTTTAACAAAGCTCGAAAAAGAAACAAAAGTTTTCTTTGTGGTCAAAGGTGTTCAATTTACATTCAAGCACATCAAATTCTACTTTCAGCAATCAAACCTACTCAAAACTCCATCAAAGAGGATTAAAAATACATGTTCATGGATAAAATGAATAAAAATCAATGTTTACTCAATTAATGTGCAAGTAATAAACATAAAAACAAGTTTTATTATTCATTTTCACCATTTCACTTTTACCCTTTGATTTGGTGCTTTGGAGCAGTTTTTTACCTCAAAGTTCACCATCTGATTGCAGAGGATTTAGTGGATCGTTTCTCATGTTGTCTAGACCAAGCACGAGCTATCCTTGTTCTCTTCCATTTTATTCCACTTATTTTCAGTTTTGAGCAATTTTTTTTGGTTTTTCAGGCCCCTAGCATTTCATTTTGCACTCTCTAGATCAGTGCACCCTTTCAATATCGAAAGGTGCACGACATTGCATACACCTAGAAGGCAATATGCATTATAGCGCACTGTCTCAAATGGAGGGGTGCGATGGGTGCAAAAACCAAAATTTAACAATTGTTTTCTCCCAAATTTTCAACTATTTTTGCAAAAATTGGATCCTAATTTGTCTAATGGTTTCATTTCAGACATTCAACAGATCAAAAATGGTCATTATATGGAGAGAATGAGAGCATGAAGCAGAAGACCTGATTTCCCTAAATGATCAAGGAATAATTGATGCCCTAAGAAATTGTTGGTTACTGAAGTATTTTCGATTATCCAGCATGCAGCAATAAATTGAAATTCTTCAGTACCTTATTCATTCTTGGGATCCTAGTGATCATGTTTTTCACATTAGGGGCAAAGTGATCCCCTTTACCATCGAGGATATTTACTTTTTTGACAGGACTGTCAAGGCAGGGTGCCCTCATCTCATTATCAGGATTTACTAGAGGAGGTGAATCAGTGAGAGATTATATATGGTAGTTCTACCGAGAAGGATCTCAACCTAGCAAAGACGGAAAGATCAATATCAGGGATGTTGAAGATTTACCGTTGCGAACAATCCTTTTTTCCCTCACCAAACTAGCTGGTAGCACAACTTTACACTTCGCAAACAGGTCATATATGAAATATGGTTTAGAGTGTTTGGAGCCTAAGGTATTTAACTAGTGTGAGGCAGTTTTTCAATGATGAAAGAACAACTGACCAAGGTAAAGAATGGGAAGACAAAAAAAATTGTTTATGGGCCTATCTTGATTTCTTTTCCTTGGAGAGAATCCCACTCATGCAGCCACAACACATCTCACTAGGAGTACCTGGACCTAGAGACCCACGGATGCAGAGGTGGGTAGATCTGATGGCTAGGGATGCTTGCCAGTTATTGATCTCATTTACCTCTGCTTTCTTTAAGTGGTTTGACCATCAGGAGATGACCTTCGCAGAATATCCATATTTAGGGATGCATTTTCATGGTGATCTAGATCTTGTGTTACTGGTTGGAGCACAGTGGAGTGCTATTGGTAAATTGATTGACCAAAGTGTTTTTGTTTTTAAGTTTCTACTTTTTTGTGTTTTTTTATTGTTTCCAAGACTAAACAAACATTTTTTATATTTATGTATATTTTGGATCTGTTCGAGCTATGGGACGCAAACGGGAGGTAGGGGCACCAGTACAGAGAGCTACTGGGAGAGCAGTTCTCTGGGACTTGGATTTAGCTGAGACATTGGTCGAGTTGCACGATCACATAGAGGGTTTAACCCTGGGTATTCTGGATGTCTAGATTGGGGAGTTACCTATGCGATTGCATTGTCATACCATTGGTGTGCCAAGTCATTGGATGAGACTCCTATGCATGATATCACAGGCTGTGACCTGTTATCATGAGCAGCACCAGTTTACTTGGATATTTTTTGCATACATTTTTTGCGTTTTTTGGGTTAGATGACCGATTTTTGTCTTGGACATAGACTATTTGTAAAAACTTATATACGGCTATCTACAACTATCTATTTGACTTTCAGAGTTTTATTATAGTTAAGTGATGTAATACTAATCAAATGATGATGTGACTTGAAAATGTTTACTTTACGTATGTTGCAAATGTCTATTTAACACATAGTTCGCTAGAGAGTAAGTTAATGTGTTTAAATTTCTGGAAATATGTTGATATTGAAAAAATTCAAAATACCTTTCCAAAATACTAACTCTAACGAACATGCGATGAATTGCTGGGTTTCAGATGGCATAGATGCCAGTAAGTTGTAGTACGACAAGTTGTGAGTCTAGCCTAATGATGATTCGGCATATGCCAAGTGAAATGGCATCAGAGAGGAGTTCAATCAATGTGCTATACTCAGTGATATTGCTTGTTGATCGTCCAATACATATCCGTCTAAAACTCACTAACTCGCTGCTTGGAGCGATGATGGCCTATGCTACAAAAGATAAATTCTATGTACTATGACTAGCTCCATCGGCATAACCAACAAATGGTTCCGAAAAGTTCGACATCTACAACAAATGAAAAGTGGATTACCTAACAAAATAAAAACTCTAAAAGAAACTAACACACACAAATGCAATCAAAGCATATATACAATGGGTTTTACTACACTCAACTAAACATAGTAATGTTTAAGGTACAACCCATTTTGGGGTTGCGATAATGGAATCCCATCGTAGTCCACCAACTCATAGGCATCTTTCGTCAACACATGTTTAACAATGTAAGGGCCCATTCATAGTGTTTTAAATTTTCCTACTACATGTTTATCAGAATCTTGATCGTAAAGCAAGACCAGGTCACCTTCTGAGAAGACACGAGGCTTAACATTTTTGTCATATTGCACCTTGATGCTTTTTATATGTGCATCATTAGCTAGTGTGGCATCATGACGGGTTTCATCCAAATGGATTAAGTCCAAGAAACATGCTTCTTCTTCAGAAGTGTTAGGTAGCAGATCAATTGCGAGTTTGAGAGACGATATTTCACATTGAATTGGTAAGACTGCTTCCAAACCATACACCATTTGAAAAGGCATAAATCTGGTCATATTTCTCACCGAGGTTAGATATGCCCACAAAGCCGAGTACAGGATTAAATGCCAATTCCCTTTATGGATTCCAATCATTCTTTGCAACATGTGCTTAAGGACTTTGTTGATAGCCTCAAATTTTCCATTAGCTTGCAAATAGTATGGAGTATAACTATCATGTGATAGTCCTAATTTGACAATTAATTCGACCATCATTTGATTGAAAAAATGTGATCCATGATCTGTAACTATAGCTTGTGGTACACCAAACTTGGTAACCACATGGTTGAAAAAAACAGAGCAACCATTTCGTCGCTGTTGTTTAATGTTGGCATCACCTTGACCCATTTGGTAAAATAGTCAACAAAGACTATAATATACCCATGCCCCCCAACCGAGGTGGGGTTACATGTCATAAAGTCAATGCCCCTTTTTGCGATTGGGCCAACAGCAACAGCTGGATGTAGTGGTGCAGGTGGTAATCTAGTTTTACAGTCAAAAATCTGGCAAGTATGGCAAATTCTGACAGCAAGAATGCAATCTTTGAATATTGTTGGCCAGAAGTAACTAGCTCGTAGAATTTTCTGTGCAATTGCATAACCAGATAAATGCCCCCCACAAGCACCTGAATGAAACTCGTTTAAATCTTTTTCAGCCTCCTCATGAGTAAGGCACCTATGTAAGATCGTATCAACACCACGACGATAGACCAGTATATCTCCATACCATGGATCACTTGATGAGATCAGAAACAAAGACTCATCCAAGATTGATGTGACAAAGTGTATGTCATAGGGTTGCAATCTAATACAATGGTAGTTTTACAAAGGAGGATGTAATGACAAAATCTCTACACAGCTTGAACGGCTTCTAAGGCTAAATTTTCAACATATGAATACTTACTTTCTATATCATTCAGATTATGACTCAAATAGTAAATAGGATGTTCAATTCCACTTTCTTCTTGAAGTAAAACCATGCCAATGGTTGTATCTGCAGCAGCGAGATACAGGTAAAAGTATTTTTGATATTTTTGGGCATACATTAATGATGCTCTAATTCGGGAATGTTTGAGAGCATCAAAAGAAGCTTGCACAGCTTGGTCCCAATGGAAGGGTACCCCTTTCTTCAATAGACGTGTATAACCTTTAGCTAATTCAGCATAGTTTGGAATGAACCTCCTCAAAAAGTTTGCCTTCCCTTGAAGTCTTTGTATCTGTAACAAGTTTGAAGGTGGAGGCAAGTCAAGGATTGCTTGAACCTTAATGGGATCAAGTCAAATTACATCTTTTGAACTACGAAACCAAGAAATCAACAAGAGCCAACACAAAACACACATTTATGTGGATTGAGTCTTATATTGTAGTGTTGACATCGTAAGAATGTTGCTCTCAAATGTTGCGGGTGATCTGTCCATTTTCGCGAATGAGTAGGAAAACCATCAAGATAAGGTAGAAAAATGTGCTTGATGTCATGGAAGGCATAATTCATCACCCTTTGAAGTGTAGCCCCTGCATTCTTCAAACCAAAAGGTAGCTTTCAATAAGTGAATATGCCCCACGGACATATAAAAGTGGTTTTTGATTGGTCCTGTGGGTGGATTTTGATTTGATTGTAGCCAGAAAACCCATCCATGAATGAAAAGATTTCACATCCGTCACATTCGTCAATAATCTTGTCGATAAAGGGTGTAGGATAATTTTCCTTAGGAAATTCTTGGTTTACATCCCTATAATCGACACACACTCGAATTGTCCCTTGTTTTTTCATCACTAGAACAATATTAGATACCCAATCAGTAAGAGGTACAGGGAAAATGAAGCTAGCATGCAAAATTTTTTCAACCTTTACTTTAATGGAAGTGGCTTTCTTAGGATGTATAGTTTGAAGCCGTTGTTATATTGGTTTGACATCAGGATATATTTTAATCTCATGTTCAACAATACTTGAGTCAATGCCTAGCATTCCCCATAACACCATGCAAAGATATCTCGAAATTCATGAAAAAGAGCACAGTGAGTATCAAATTCCAATGGAGAACAGGATTTTCTGACATGAATGTTTTCTACAAAGTTAGGCTTGGTCGAAATGTTTATAGAAATCGTTTCTTCTATGTTGGAAAAATTACGCTCAGAATCTATAGTATTTACAAAATTTTCCTAGAAATCAATGATCGATGGGTGATTTAGTTCATCTGAATAATCTTCATTGTCATCTCGAAGGTGGGAATGATGATGATAATCCTCCCACTGCATCTCTCCTATCATCATTGATTTGACTGTTCCTTCATCTGTAGAATGTATACGTGAAAAAGGATCCAAAGAGGTACCATATTCTAATGATCTATCTACCCATACAATTGTTGAGTGCAGATTAGGGCTTGCTGCACAAGCCTGAAAACTTGATTGCTATGATGATTCAATGGGGTTGAACGGCAACCCCTCACTAACACTATCAATTTCAATATTGTTGGAAATCTTCATAAAATCAGATGATGTCGAAGAAATAATGTTGCAAGTCTCCACTTTTGGCACTTCTGCGAAACTAGATTGTGACGAGAGGGTAAAAGTGCCCATTAAAGAAGGTTCTTGAAGGAAACCTACTCCAACAATTTGAAGTGACAGTGGGTTTCCATGTATCAACGGAATGCTTCATGTAGCCTATGAACTATTTGAAAAGAAGGCTAGCTGATCAATGACTGTGATTCCACCCTTGAAAGGGAATACAAGTGTACGAAGGTACGTGGAAATGATAGCAACCATAGCATATACCCAAGGCCTTCCTAGTAAAATGTTGTAATCGAGGAGTCCATCAACAACCTCAATGTCAACAGTTACTATCTTGCCCCCTAGTTCAATTTGCAAGTTACTCAAAATCCCATATGGAGTATATGTTTTTCCATCAAATGCTTTTAACATAGTTGGCGAACGTGTCAGTGACAGTGAACCAAGTGTTTTCCAGCAGCTCATGGACATAATGCAAGTAGATGCCCCCTCATCAATAATAGTTCGGTGAACATTCTTATTGAAAGATTTTACTTGTATTAGGAAAGCTAATTGTGCCAATAACTATGGTGAATATCCTGCATGGTTAAAAACCACAAGATTTGAATCCGTAGGATCTATTCCACCTATTGCTCACAATAAAGCTTGCTTCTGGGAGGGGCAGTTTTGCAACACCTCAATTGTCAACATAGCAGAAGGTGATTGAGCCAAATCTTCCACTATATTATAGTTTTGAGTTGCTCAAGCATGAGGATTGAATGTTTATTTGTGCAAAACTCCCTTTGGTGGCTTTATTGTCAATTAAGGTATAATTGGTGGAACAACTTCAGGTGAAGTCGAGGTCAAAGTACTAGGTTGATCGGTGACCTGGTTATTCGATGACGATGGATTGCCATAATTTTTGTTTCTTGTTGACAACAAAACATTGTTATGTGGATTTGTGATGGATAACATGAGTACATGGGATGTGGAAGCATTGTCAGTTGCAACCAAATGTGTCTCCGGGGTAGGAAACAGATATGTCAACACTGTTGATGTGGTTGAAGCCTTTAAAAGTTTAGAGACCTCAGAGTGATGTGGACAATCTATTGTATAATGCTCGTCATTACATGTCAGACATGGATAACGAGGTTCCCTAGCCATGGTAGGGGATTCAGATGATTTCTCTGGAGTGGAATTTTCCCATTTCTTTTTGTTATTCTTCCCCTTTTGCTTACCTTCTAGTTGCTTTGGATTTTTGCCTTTGTCAGATGACACAACATTAATCTCAGAGGCATGAGTGTTTTGTGATGCATTGGTAGCTTGATTGGAAATAGCAAGAGTTTGACCAGATGGTCTTCTTTCCCCTCGTGAGCTCAAAGAACCAATCACACCGTCAATGGAATCAAAGTCCCTACTCGATTTTGGAGGTGGTGGAATAGTGAAAGCTAGTCTAGGTGCATCTAGAATTTTATCATAGGCTGTGCCGGATTGTGTGTAAATCAAATACAAGTATTGGGCACAAGTGATAACTTGCTTTTATGTGACAGCTCCACCTTTTGTCACATCCTGAGTGATTGATGGCAACAAGGATTTTATGAACCACTCAGCTAAAAGCTGATCGGGAACATATGTCTTAACCATTCGACGACAACGCTGCCACTCATGAATATGATCTGATATATGGGTAGAGGTAGTCTGTTTAAAGTTGGTCAAGAGTTCCGTTCCAGTTTCGTATCTGATAGGTAACTGGAAGTGAGTCAAAAAGGTAGTGGCTAAAGTGGTGAAGTTATTGAAAGAAGCTCTTGGTAATTCAATGTACCATTTAGCAGTTGGATTAGTGAGTTTTCTTTGGAAAAGACAAAGTCTGATCGAATCATCATTCAAAATGTTGGATCAAAACTATAAATGAAAGGTCATAACATGATTTGATGGGTCTTCTTGAGGATTTCCGTTAAACTTTAGAATATCAAATGGAAACTTATGCGAAATTATCGGACACCAAGGTGCATATGCAGTTGGATCATTAGTGGGCCAGTTTAGATCTGGTAATTCTAAAGTTGCTATGAATGGAAACTGTCAATTCAATTCAGGTTGAGCATACCCAGGATATGATGGAATTTCCTGTGCAATAGGTCTTTGCATACCAACATAGGGCATCTACATTTGGTAACCTTGGTATGGTTGTTGAACAAAACCAGTATAAGGTGGTTGTTGATAACCAGATTGAAATTGTGGTTGTCCATAACCTGCAAAGCCTTGTTTCCCATAACCTTGGTAAGCTTGATATTGGACAAAACTAGGTTGAGCTTCTGAACCATGTCCAAACTGAGGTTGGAACTATTGGAATTGGGGTTGTTGGAATTGTGGCAGCCACGGTTGTTGAGACAATTGTTGCTGCCCAACAATGAAAGGTTGACTAGGTTGTGAATCAACTATACCAGTGTAAGCATGGGTCAATCCAAATAAAGGTATACTAACCTGAGGTTGCTGTTGAGCTCCAGAAACAGGTGGTTGTTGTATAACAACTTGAGAAACTTGAACCTCTCAACTTGAAACTTGTGGTTGCAAGGAAGAAGGATAAGTTTGTACTAGTTGAGATACAACGGTTTGAGCTTGTGACTATGGCACAGTAGTAACAACAGGTGTAGTAGGAATATTTGACACATTTTGCGTTGGTTGTGTAGGATACACAAGCCTAGGTTGAGTTGGCATTCCTGGTTTCCATTGACAAACTATAATTCCAAGTTGACTTGAATATTGTGGGAAATTACCATATGGTTGTCCTCCAGAATAAGGAGGATATGATGAATAAGCATATTGCTCTCCATATGGTGGCAATCTAGTATTTAATGGATACACAAGTCTTTGATGACCAGATTTCCCAGCCTGATACTGATGTGCAGGATCAAACTGTTGGGTTCCCATTAGAGAAGAACCAAATAAAATTCTGAATGAGGACATGGGTGATGACCATGGTGCAGAAGCAACTCCTGAGTGGGTTCTTGACAATGATTGGTAACCAATCAGGACAGAAGATTCACCATACAGGTGTGACTCAAGTGTGGTAGAAAACATCAAAGGAGTTACAACAGAAGATTCCACTGTAGCTACATCAAATGATACAGTCTAGAATGTTAACAGTTGTTCAGCCATAGTTAACTGACCCAAAAGTTGTACTAAAGATTTGACGGGTACTTGAAGGGAAGCAGGATTAGATGAAGAAAAGTAATTAGGAGTAGTAGGATAAATATTAATCCCAGTTCCAAAGTGAAACGGGGTTCCATATGTGGAATATTCTACTAATTCCTCCTCTATGGCAATCAAATTTGGTGGAAGAACTTGACCGTCAGGTCCGCAAAAGATTTTTGGTGTTGATGAAAGAGTAGTTTCAACAGTGACTGATGTCTAAGGGGTAACAACTTTTGAATGTTGAAATTCGAAGTCCAAATGTTCAGGTAAATGGACAATAGTTTCAAAGGGAGGTTCCTGAACAACTTCAAGTTCAGATGTAACTTCTATTGGAACTGGGATAGATTCTGGACCAACTCCTAGTTGAGTTGTTTCAAGTTTAGAAGCACTTTCTTGTTGAACAATTTCAAGTTGAGTATCAACTTGTTGTTGGACAACCTCGGTTACTGTTACAATAGGATCAGTGCTAATGTCCTCAGGTAATTATGAAACGTCTTCTTTAGGAATGGGTGTACTAGAAATAGTTGGAGTAACTGGAGTCTCTGTAGCTACTAAAACAAATGTTTCAGGTAACCCAGATGAAGAACTAGGAATTCTTGATGTACTAGAATCAGTTAAACGAGACCACTTTGTCCAAATTGGTGTCACTTAGGGAGGCAAAGGCAGTTGGCTCACTGTTCTCCACGAACGATGGGGTTTGGGTCGATTTTCCTCCACGATTGCTAATTAACTTTATCAACTTAAAATCAACTAAGGAATGAAGATGTTATTCTTTAATTTTTATGACATTGGAACATAACTTTGATTTTTCATTTTTAAAGAGTCGAGAAAAAACAAAAGATGACTCTAGTTGCCTTCAATTTTTAACGATCATGAAAGGACAAGTGCTCAAATGATCCTTTTACTTTTAAAGAGTCGAAAAGGAATGAAGGTGACTACTATGGAGATTCTAGACAAGAGGGTTACCAGACAAATCGCAAAACTGAAATATACACCTTGGTGATAAATGAAAGAGAAATGACCAAGGACTTTATGTACACTAGTCAATCTTCCTGAATGTTGTGTTTGGTGTATTGCAACCAGTAAAGTGGCAGACTTAGCTTCCTAGGGATAAAGGATTTCAACCTATTGGGGTCTCCCAACATATACTCGATGGTATAGGGAGCAGAAGTTTGTACTAGCACTTATCGAATCAGAGAGGAGGAATCACCCAACCTTCAATGAAAACGACACCCACTAGGTTTAAAGATGTTGGAACATGTCTCTAGCCTAGACCTCTAGAGGTTTTTTATTAAGTACCAATGCGTTATTAGATAAAATGAAGTTCATTTTAATTTGATCTTGCTTAGAAATTTTCCTTTCAAGTTCACCACATGATGTATTCTGAAATTCCTAAGAATGCAACTAGAATGAGAAGCACTCTTTCCATTTAATTTCAACAATGAAAATCCTAGCTATGAGGGATAGAGCATACAAGTACTTTTTGAATAAGCAACAAAGAGCACAAACTAATGCAATTCCCTAAACCATTATTTTTAGCACACACAAACTCTTTTCAATGCAAATGCATGTATTTCTTTTCAGTTTCTCTTAATGTGAATGGTGCAATAAAAAAAACTAATGCACAAAAAATTCAGAACTCTTTTCATAAAAAATGACGATTTGTGACAATTTCTTTTAAAAGGGAAAGGAAGACTGTACAACACTTTCTATTTTTAAAGAAATGAAGATTTTTGACACTTTAATTGAAAATACAAATCAAATGCAAAAATAGATCAATCGATTATTTATGAAGGAATACTTTATGACACTTCAATTTTCAAAGAAAATGACGATTTAATGACACTGTTCTATCAAAAAAACAATCGATCAAAACTACCTTTCGACAGTGGATTGCAAATGATAAAACAAATACATAAAAAAACATCTAGCAATCTAGTCTATGTAGGTCCAAATTAAGGAGATGAAAACTAATTTCAGAGACAAAGCATCATTTACATTCAACAACTCATTCAAATAGGAGAAAATTGGCAAAAGCTTTTATTTCCTAGATGGGAAAATGACCCTCAAGGGACCAGTGTAGGCTACTGTTAGAGACAGTGCATTGAAACGCTCTACACCTATGTGAGAAGTGCACTACAGTGCATGCAATAGTTAGAGACAGTTCGCTGATGACAGTGAGCAATTCTGAAGGCAATTTTGACACAATTTCAACTCAATTTTCAATGAAAGAGGACTAAAATCAATAAATGGCCACAAGTACAGTATGTAGAAATGTCTTAACAGGATGATAAGCTACTAGGATGGACAATCTGGTTCCCTAGTGGAGTCACCAATTTTTTCTAGGAATATTTAATGTTCTTGGACAAATGCCTAACCCTCTAAATCTAGTAGCGGATATAGAAACAATAGACAAAGTAATCTTAACCTTTTCTATAATCAATAGATAAAACAAGAGAGAAGAGAAACATACTTGTAGTTTTCACTAGCTCCTTGTCTCCCTTGACTAATATTGCTGCTCCTTTCCGTACTTAAGTCACTTGGAAAGTACTTGCACAATCACAGAAACAAAAACTAATCAAATCATAATGATCTATTGCTTATAAATAACATGGAATCGAAAACACGATATACATATGAATGCATTAACATATAACACAAGCATAAGGAAAAGGTCTTGAAAACTTTATCGATAAGAGGAAAGATTACAACCCATATGAGCTCGATCTAGTGTCATCCTTCCAATTCAATCCTTTATCACCTCATGAAAAGAAAGACACTCCAACACTATTACAATACTTGCACTCAATTCTAATCTCATATCACCAGCATCTCCTTACAACTCAATATTTTTCAGCCCTTGATCTCTTAGATGAGTGATCTATTTATAGGTGAGTGAAGGAGGTTATGCCATCAATGGTGATGATGAATGCCTTTCTAAATTTAGAAATCAGTTCTATGGAAGAAGGTATAGGGGATTGATGTTTCCTAATTCCCTTTCTCATCCAAAAGTGAGCTCAAAGGTGTAGGTGGCATTTGAGAAACTTCTAGAGGCTTCCAATGGATAAGGAATCTTCAAACTCTCATGGAACTTTGCTCAAATTCACTCAGCGCATGCCAAAGAGGGACCAAGAGTAGTTCATAGCACCCTGTTAGTGTATGGTTTGAATTGCACTACACCCTAATGAAGGCCTACCTGCACCAATCTTCTTAGAGGTAGTTTTTTATGTTTTCAGTGATGGAACTTCTTGGGAAGTGAGGCATTCTGGTGACTAACTTCTTTAGGTCATGTAACAACTTGTACTAGGGCTTGATGGGTCCTAATAGTATTGATCTGTAAGTTGGGGTTGATGTGCCCAAATGGATCTATAACACCAGCACAGAGTTGCATCCTTGAGAGTAGATGGGAATAATTTCAACTCCTGCTCATCAATGGTGTAATCATAAGTTTTGCATATGACAACAAACTCAAACAAGAAAGTATATGGATCTTCTGAGGTCAGGCCATGGAAATGAGGAAGAGGAGAGGGGCTTATGTTTTTCATCTTGGTATCCCCATTAGTTTCTCTGATGGGAAAGGCACCCTTAACTCTTTCTATATCTCCTCTGTCATTTCTATTTTCAACCATTAGGTCAGTTGGATTGGGTTCTCCTTCTTCTTCTCCCCCGGTAGGCTCTTAAAAAATCTCTGGTTGTTCACCTAAGGGGTCCTCCAATTCACAACCACTGAAAAAGAGGGAAGGTTGGCTGTTTGAAGTGGTGCAGGTATTTGGTAGAAATTTTCCTAAGTTATCCCTATTCCTACTAGGCATCAAAGAAGTGTTTTTTTTTTGTTTTGTGGTTTTTTCAAGCTTTGAGATTAATTGCATAATTGAAATAAAAAACTAAATGGAAACTAACTTCTAAATGAAATCTTACTTGCAGAATGGAAAATAAAGAAAACCAACTTAAAATTACTTTTACAGAAATGAAGCTAATAGTATAATGTCAGAGATAAGAAATGGAAGAATGAAAGAATAAATCACATCTTACTTGGACACCTCCTCAGCAACGACACCAAAAAGTGGCGAGCACCAGTATTGTAGCAAGCATGTTGCAACTCATGGGGCTACCAACTTTACTTTATCAACTCGGGGTTCGTACAAACTTGGAGGTGAGAGTGTTGTATACACAAGCGGATGTGATGGATCCACTCTTTGTCACTGATAAGCTGGTGATAGACCACTATGGTTTCTCAAACCAACCTTCTATTGATTCAGAAGAATCTTGATTACCAATGAGAAAAAGGAGAATTTGTACTAACTGAAATCTTGTCTACTATAGTAAGGAAAGATTGAAATCAAATTCTTAAACGCACCATTCATCTAACTAACTGCTAAGAGGCTTTTATTTAAGAGAATGCTAAGTTAACATGTGTGTAGTCCTACTATCCTAGGCATGCAATTTGAAATAACCAAATATTCTACTGTTTTGCATGTAAATGAACACAATAACTCTTTTTTCCCTTTTTGTCTTTTTTGTGTGAAAATGTGAATGCTAAATCCTTTTGGTGTTGTGGCAGGTGGGTTAGAGATGATGGTGGAAGGTCAAATGACTTAGGAGGCAAGTAGGAGTCTTCTCCTATCTTCCTAGATGCTTTTTCCACAATTCAGCCTCAAAACAAGCCACTACAGGTCGTCCTACAAGATGTCCTAGTGCCTCCTACAGGATGTCCTAATGCTCCTATAGGATCCAGCCGAAAGAAATAGGACTGATTTGGAAGGTGGTGTAGGGCTTAGCAAAGGTGAATGGTGGGAGAAATAAAGTAAGAAAGTGACTATGACTTCTTCAGAGCTCAAAACAGAGTTTGTAAGATGGTTGGATTTTCTCAACAACCCTAGAAATTTTGTCTTGTGGAATGATGAATTGGGTGAGGAACTTAGTGGATTTTGATGATCATGGATGGATGAATTTAGGTTGGGGTTGTTGGTCATGAGATATCCTTGCACTATTGAAACTTTTGTACTGCATCAATCACTGGAATTTATCCATGAGTCATGTCAAATGAGGAATATTTTCAACCATCTAAGAAAATAGAATTTCATTATCTATTTTCCTATTTCATGCATGGAAAAAATTGCATAATAATGTGAAACCCTTATGATATCTAATGAGTTTGATGATATTAGAAATTAAAATTAAATCCTATTCTTGAAAACTGAAAAGATGTTGGCTTAAATAGCAAAAACCCCTAAATTCCATAAGAAATTATAATTTTGTCTTTTTGGGGCTGCATAGGAGTTATTTCCTCAAACCATGGTCCCTAAAGGGAGGAGTGAGGACAAACCTTCCTACTATTAGCTTTTTGGTTTTCCTTTATCTTCCCAAGCTATTGCTAAAGCAATGCACAAATGAAAGCAAACTGAACAAATCCACAACTACTTGGAATGAAATAATGCTAAGAACAATTCAACCATTAATCTATGAAATCGACTAAACATACTAATACAGGAAGAGGAGCCTTTTATGATAGGGTTTGACCCTAACCCAAGAGCTTCAGAACTCTGAGTCAACTCAGTGCTGGATCATGGAAATGCTCATTCTCATTATCATATCAGAAAATTACATAACAATGTCTTCCACAAGTCTTGAGCTTGAAAATTCTTAGTGCTCTTACATTAAAAATATGAATCCTAATGAGGCTCTAGGCCTCTTTATTTATACAACTAAAGTCTCCAATGACTTCCTTAAATATAGGGAGGCTTGGCTCCCAAACTCAAGATTTACTAGCTCTATCTCCTACAATCTCTCGTCCTTGTCTCATTCGATTTTTTTCCTTTAGTTAATCAAAATTGCAATGATTTTCTCTCAAAAACTTGCAATCAATTAACATTAGTCCACTAGGCATAACATCTCACTTTTACTCATCTCATTAAGAAAAATATAATCAATTTATCTAGGAAATTAGGAGAAGATTTGATTTAAGTAAGCTTGGAGGTGTATCAAGGTCCATATAGTTAGCCAATGATGAGGCTCATCAATGTTCAATGAGGTGATGGTGCATATCTTATGTATGTAAAACTCCAAGTATTTGAGTACATGTTATAAAATCCTTCCATGTTTTTAGAATATCTATAACAGACACCTCCATGACTCTATTGGCCACATTTTGTTTCACGTATTCTTCAAGTTATAAGCATTGGCCCCAATTGATTTAGATATCCCAATTGCATCTTCACTGGAATACTATTTCCATGTTCAGGTCAAGGCAGATAGAGTAGCAAAATTTGTTAAAAAAAATCAACACCTCTAATAATATGTTCATGATATCATGTCTAAATCTAGTGCTAAATACAAGAAACAACATGATTAAGACAAGGTTCCACACAAGTTTCATGTTGGTGATAAGGTGTGGTGCATTTATAGAAAGAGGGCCTCATAGTTCCCATAGGAAATTTAGACCAATCCAACATTGGCTTTAAATAATCATAAATACAAAGGGTGAAAATTATTTTGGATTGTATATTCCATCTTTCAATGGTTTGCACCCATTATTTAATGTCAAACTACTTCTACCATGTTTTCCACCTCTGTTGGACACCTTAGCGATAGTTAAGAAATTGGAACCCATAGAAATCAATCATGACTGCATTGGATAGGTTAAGTGGATCGTATGATGGAAACCAAGCCAAAGGATACTCTTCTAGGTTGTAAAAGTAGGGTTTCTTCTTCATCAAGGAAAGTGGTTCACTAGGAGCCAAATTCAACATAAATTTCTTAATTTGACAAGGGGCTTTTATGTAATGGAGACCATTTCTTTCTAACATAGGGAATATCAATGGACATGGATATTGGTGGCCAGCCACCTCTTCCAATGACTCAACATTTCTCTATTTTCTTGGTCCTTTTTCCATGGTTTTTGGGTCCCAAACATCTAGGGCTATTTTGAGGTTCTAAGGAATGTTTTTTTGCAACTTAGAGAGTAGGATTTTCAATGGCATGACCTAATCCTACTTGAAAGTTATAATCATTGGATATTTCTTTATAATGAGTTATTGTGTGCCCCAAATAGAGATTATATGAAAAAAATTTACCCTCCAAGACGTTGATGTACCAACTAACCAATTGTGGGGCTATAAACCTTTTGGTATTTTATCTTCTTGGGTTAGGTTTTTGGACCTCTGTGGTTCTTTAACTATGCTAAAATTCCATTATTTAAGCCTCCTATGATAGATTTTGTGAATGAATGTAGCTTCCATCTCTCTCTATCTCTCTTCAAAGATATCTACCATCATTCTAGATAGATTATGTTCTACAATATTTTGTTATTTTATTTATTAGCAAAAGTTGGATTTTCACTATATTACTATGATCTTTGTTATATTTTTTTGTATGAGTGTTTCATTTCCTCTCCTGCCTTTTATTTAATTCTTTGTACAACCCAAATCAAATTTAGTTAATATTTTTGGATTGGAGTTTCATGATCATCCAAACCCACATTCATTATGATGGGTGAATAAGGATGTCGAGATCAACATCACTAAATAATGTAGGATTAATTTTATCTAACTACCTATTTTATTGATGAAATGGAGTTAAACATACTACCCCTTGACTTATGTGGAATAATGTTTGGAAGCCCTTACATGTATATGAAGGATGCATTCTTCATAAGGAGATCGAACTTGCCACATACCCCTACTAAATGTATGTTAACCACACTTGCAAAAACATGAATTTCATCTCTCATACTTTTTGTTAAACACTTTACATGTAAACCTTTATTTAAATACTTTGTATACAACTAATTTAGTATTTTACTTTTTGAAATTTTATCAAACATTTTGTATCAATCAAATAAGAAGCATTTCTTTGTTTCCACTTGTAAAATACTAACATAAATATACCACTCAATCATGCAATTTTTGATTTTTGTCTTTGAGGTATTTTATCCAACAGTTTGTATGAAAAATTTAATAAAACACCTTTAAAGCATTTTTTCAAATGTTTTGCATCCACATAGGCATAGATCATCTATAGCAATACTATCATGCAATAATATTAACATACAACAATATTATCGCCATAAAAAACAAATCATTTTCATTAAGGAATTTCATTAAACAAATTGTATGCAATGAATAATTAAACCATTTAGGAATTTCTTCAAATAATTTTCATGAAAAGTAATATAGCAACTTCCTCAGTGAATATCTTCTAAATTATAGAAGTGAAATTTCTAAAACGTAAATAAGATTCAGTGGGAGTTTTAATCACTATGGTCCAAGTTTCAGCCTCTAGAACCTCCCAGATGAAAATTTATAGAAAAAGTTCCAACATGACCTGTTTGATTCATGATTTTAGGAGCACACAAGAAGATTGAATTCCTCTGATAATATATCCTAAAATATCAACCCAATATCCAAAATTTGGACCAAATGATCAGAAGGATTTCCCCTCACTATGGTACAAGCTTTAGGTTTTGGAACCTCCCAGGAAAAAGTTATAGCATAAATTCCAACATGACCCATTTGATGCATATTTTAGGAGCATATAAGAATCT
Organism: Pinus taeda; assembly: GCA_000404065.3. Classification (NCBI taxonomy): domain Eukaryota; kingdom Viridiplantae; phylum Streptophyta; class Pinopsida; order Pinales; family Pinaceae; genus Pinus; species Pinus taeda. The sequence continues at coordinate 28,394 of APFE030662250.1, forward strand.
TTCATTCTTATTATCATATCTCCTAAAATATCATGACCTAAGATATGAAAATTGGACTAGTGATCAATGAGATTTTTCCTCATTGTAGTCCAATTTTCATTTTTGGAACCTCCAAGAAGAAATGTTATAGCATAAATACCGATGTGGCCTTTTTTAAGAAGAATTTAGGAATTTAATCTTCCTTAACCAATGTTGTTACAAAATTTGATACATATAAAAATATACAACCAAATAGTATAACAATTGTAGTCATGAGAAAAGTTTTTGAAGGGTAAATTCATGTACATATAAAATTTTTGAAAAGATAAATTAAATAATTGTGCATAATACATACTTATCTTGAGTCAAATATTTTGAAATATAGAACTTAATAAGGGCGAGCCACTCTCCACACAAACATAAGCTCAATTATGTTGTAGTCTTTCTTATAGTTGGATACCCTTGAGCCATATCATAATTCCTAGAGGGAAAAAATAAACACAAGGATTTAACGCATAGTTTTTAGACCTATTTTAACACAAAAAGTGGAGGCCACTCTCCTCCATACACAGGAAATAATCTTAGTGTTCAACCTTTCCATTCTCTAATTAGGCCCATAAACATACACAAATGAGAATGTAGGACTTCATAGTACAAGGGAATCCTTCTCTAATATCTGTAGTTCCTCAACCCTCCCTTATTCAATTCTTTATATGCCACACACAAATAGGACAACCCCCAGTTCTCATATTCATCTAGTCCAAGGAAAAAACACTACAACCCATTCAATTCATGTTAAACAAGTTGTCATCAATTCTCACGCCAATTCAAATTTTTTAGTGAGAGGGGGAAAATGAGTGTATGAGAAGAATAATGGATTAATTTATAGAACAAAAATGCCAAAAATAAAAATCCCCTAAATGGATTTTCTCTTTTAGTTTTATAAATGCACCTTCACCCTTCATCCTACCAACCATCACATTAAGGGAATTATTAATTCAAGGTATGTATTTTCCTCTTAAGGAACCATAATATGATAGTTGTTCCCCCTTATTTTAGTTATATCATACTTTATTAATAAAATAAAACATCACATCCATAATAAAGTTTCAACTCATAGAATCAATGCTTGCACCCTAACATTATAAATCTTTAATTATAAAAAATTAGCTAAAAGAAAGGTTAGGGCTAGAGTGTGGGTGGTGGCTTCATAGAACTAGTACCATTTAATCAAGGATGGGAAGTCTTTCATCATGAATGTATAGTAAAAGAAAAGTCAAATACATATGGGTAAGCTCTAACCATAGTGGCTTCACCTTGTTGAACAACACCTTATCACATTCACTAATAAAGGGAGCTTTAAATTTGTGAAAAATAGAATCAATATATTGTAGGTATTAAGAGAGGGAGGATGTTAGGTGAGGTGTTTTATAGTTATTGTGGGATATATAAAAAGTTATTTGGTAAAGAAGGGGATCTCTATTAAAAATAGTGGTTATTTTTATTATAAAATGTATTAGGAGGGGGGCTCAAAAAAACAATTTTGGGAGGTTTTTATCAATATCTAATGCTATTAGAGGTATATTTTAGTAACTCATGAATGGAGTAACTATGAAAGAAGATGACTAAGTGGAGACCCTATGATGATAACCAAGCCAAAATTTGGATTATTTAGAGTAAGAAATATGTAATGTTTTCCTTAAGAGAGAATCAACCAGACTCTGGATTTGTATGAATAAAGGAATCCATAAAGGGATGTACTAAAGAACAAAGAAATAGTTTGAAGAGTTGTCGCAATCATACAAATCAATATTCTAGGAGCTTGCATTATTGCCACTTAAAAGTGAAGTGGAGCATGAGATAAAATAGTTTCATAACTCCCCACTACCAAATATTGGATTGTATAGACACTCTATCATGGAAGTAGACATAGTGAAGGAACAATGGTAGTAAATATCAGAGCAGGGAGTAATTCAACCAAGAACCTTATCTTATGGGTCACTTATCATCATAGTACCCAATAAGGATAGGACATGATAAGTTTATATAAACTATAGAGCTTTGAACAAGATCACACTCAAGCATCAATATCCTCTACCTAGGATTGATGATTTGTTAGATCAATTGCAACATTCCAAGTGTCTCGCTAAGTTGGATATCCAATAAATATACCAAAAAAATCATTCTAAAGAAGAAGATACCTAGAAGACCACCTTTAAGACAACACAAGGTATATATGGATGTTTCTTCATGCCTTTTGGTTTATGCAACACACCCAATATATTTATGTGATTGATGAATGATGTATTACACCCATATTTAGATTTATTTGTAATAGTGTAGGGTGTATTGGATGACATATTAGTTAATAACTATACCTAGGGAGAGAACATCTCACATCATACGCAAATTTAAATCTTTTTGAAAAAGCATTAGTGGTTGCCTAGTTTTAATAAATGTGAATTTTCTCAAAATTCATCAGTGTATATGGGGTACATGATTGGTGGAGGTGAACTCGAGATAAAACCCATGAAGGATGTTGCCATTATCAAGTGACTAATTTATACTAATGTCATTGAAATTAAGAGCTTTATTAGGGTAACATAGTACATATTTAATTTCATAGCATCCTTTCCAACGATAACAATGCCACTCCATGCTATAAAAGCCAAAAATAAGATCTTCCAATGGGTAAAGAATCAACAAAATGCTTTTGACAAGATTAAATGGAAGATTACTTAAGCACTAGTCCTTGCATTTCCTAAATTTTAGAAACATTTCAAAATGGAGACAAATGTGAGAATATATGTTATACAAGAAATCTTGTTACAAGGAGGTAACTTCGTATGCTATCATTCTAAGATGTTTCATGGGAAGTCTTGAGCTAAATTACATATGATTAGGAACTCTATGTCTTGGTTTAAGTTGTTAAGAAGTGGAAGCACTATATAATGGGAAAGGAAACAATCATCTACATTAATCATTGACTATTGTAGTATTTGTAGGACCATAATAAGCTTCAGTAAACCAAACATTACAAGTGAATTGGATTTTGGTACCCATTTTATCTAGTCATCAAATAAGATAAAGCATGCACTAACAAGTTGGTGGGAATTCTTTTGAAGCCACCCACATTCAAGATCACAATTTAAGGAACTCTTATGCAAATGAAATATTTTACCTATCAAGCATATAAAGCAGCATAAATAGAATACTAGAACTTTAAAGAGGTGTCTCAATAGTTACAAGGCCAAATTATTATATATGAATATGATGTTAAGACTGACTATTATCTCTAGAATGGACTTCCCTATAAGCTAGAGCTTTGTGTTCCTAAAGGTGAAATATTGCCACATATCAAATACATTCTTATAGGTATTTTCATCATATTCAAACAAATGGCCCTAAACTCAGGTCTATCCTCATCCATTTAAACCTTGCAATTATCCCTACAAATCCAAAAACATTCAATCTCTAGACATTATAAGAATCATGGATTACATTAGATGAAAACCCTAATATAAGACCTCATCGCACTTAGCCTCTTCATAAATTATGATGGCACAGGATGAACACATCGAAATTGCACAGGTCAGCACAAGTTTCTCTTACCGAAAGTGTGATGACACTTCTAAATGAGTGAAAATAAAAAATAATTTTGAAGTTTCTCTCTCTAGAAGCGTCGGGACTGGATTTAACCATTTATTGTTGGATCTGATCTCAAATTCCTTCTGATGAGGTGTTATTTGTTATCTCATATAACTTACTTCATTCTAAAGTGGATCTAAGCCCTAGTATAGTAAATCTAAAACTACCTCATTTACCCTATTAATGCAACACCTTCCATAGAGTCTAAGTTGGCATTTGGAGATTGATTATGCCTTTATTTTTTCCATTTTTGTCTAGAGGTACATAATCCATCGATGTGATTTAGGTTTGATTGAAGGCTTACATTTTGGAAATGTAAGTACAAGAAAGTTAGGAAAGATTCACAAAGTCAAGGCCTACAAGGGTTGTAATCCTTTCCTGCCACCATTAATACAAAAGTGCATTGTTTATCCTATACATTATGTCTTTATCAAGAATATGTAGAACATGAATCCTTGACTTCTTGTTTAGAGTTATATATATATATTATCTTTTATATTTTCTTCTCATGCCTTTTTTCAATTATTTGCAGGTACCACTTTCAGAAATTGGATCTGGGGCTAGAGCTTACAAGTAAGGAGAAGAAGGAAGCTTTCCTTGGATTCCAAGTAGGTTTTACTTTCATATCTCAAACATCGCTAAGGAAAAACATTTTAGTTTTGTCTTGGTTGTTTCTAGACTAAACCTCTAGGTCTAGGGAGATTGCTTCTGTCCATAGAAGGAATTTATCCATAAAACAACTTGGTTACCATACTGGTGAACAAGATGTTCTTTAGTGGTTTTCTTTTCCATAGCCTTTTAGGACCTATGTATTCAACCTTATATTTCTTGTTCAGACTATCATTTGACTTAGTAAAGCTTAATTTCGAGCTTACTTATGGCTTTTCTTTCATTATTTAAGTGAATTTTCCTCATCTCACTTGTCCTTTTGAGACAATGTGTATCAACGCAATATCCCTGTTCAGTAAGTGCAATGACTCACACTGGTTTCCATATTTTGTGAATACTTTGAAAGTGTAAAAAAATTGCATTTTCTCTATCTTTCTCTGAATTATATCTTGTTTACAATGTCCTCCTAAGTCTTTGGTCTATCCAAGGTTTCTATAAAGCCAACAACTTGTGTGAAATTGAGTGTGATGGCCTTTTGATAAGAGATTTCTTTTTCTTGCTTATTCTTGTCAATTAAGGTTTTTATCATTTGACTTGGTTATTGATCTGTTAAACGACATTTCATATAATAGTTCCAATCTATTTGAATTCTTTATGATTCAACATTCTAGTCATTTTTTCATTTCTCTTTACATTGAAATTGAAATAAAAAGAAAAGAACGTTTCATTTTTTCATGCATTAGGGCCTTGAATTTTTGAATTGGAATAGTAAATTTGAAGATATTGTTTGGAAGTTTTTTTTTTGCGTCATTTTTTGAAATCCCTTCCCTTCTTTAGTTATATCTTCATCAAATGAAAAGAGTTATTTCTCATGCTAGTTGCATTTTAGGAGTTTAGGTGAATTTGTTTCGATCTTTGAAGCTAAAACTCTAATCAACGTAAACATTAAAATTTATCAATGAATATAAGGAGCATTTGAAATAGTAAAGAGACATCTAGTTGGTCTACACTAGAATATGTGTTCTAACATCTCTAAATGTAGGAGTTTTCATTAATTGTTTGCATTAAATTCTGTAGGTGGTTAATATTCCATGTATTTCCGAGTATATAGGATCTTTCTTCCATGTACCCTCGGGTATATTGGAATGAAACTCCACATATGAAGAGTATATAGGGGTACCTCCCATCATAAATGACACATTAGAAAACACTACTATGGACTGTTCTTCCACTTTCCTTTGAGTATATATCAGAAGTCCCCATTAAGATGCAAACTAGCCCTAGGTAACTGATTCGGCCTACTTGTCATTATGATACACTGAACACAACATTCGGGGATATTTCTTGCACGTGCAAAATGGTATATTATAGTTCACAGTGTCCTAGTAATCATTTCATGCCTAGTTACCCCTTTTTACTTTAACTTGTGTTTTTAATTTTCAAAATCAATAAATTAACCATGGAAGAGCCTCGACGTTCACATAGAATGAAAATATTTCCTTTGTTACCCATAGAGGAAACACTTGGTAGACATAAAAAACATAAGAAAACAAAAGATATTGAACCTAATGCATCAAAAGCTACCCAGTTTGGAACTATATCCAAAATTACATAGCCTGAATAATCACTTCCTACTCGTACCAAACCTAGATTTGTATCTTTGGAAACTGGTGAGTCTAAATTAGTTGAAACCTCTCGTAATTTGTTGAGACAATAGAACCTGAGATTATAGACTCAGAAATATTATAACTTGAGATAATTCAAGTTATTGAACCAGTCACTTTAGGAACTTATTTTTCCATTTCTATTCCTTTATCTCACCCATAAAATATGTCCTCGGGTATTGAAGTAGAATCACTTCCACTTGGTTTATTGAGTATAGAGGATATTACCAAGGAAGATCCTTCTCAAACTTAAACTCATGTTTGATTAATAAGAACTCTTACCTATCAAGATTTCCCTAATTTTACATCTCATAGTCAAGAAGAAACTCCTTTACGTCAAAATCCTGGGTGCAATTCGTTCCTAAACTCCCCTTGGAAAAAATAATATGTGCACTTCCTTAGGAAGTCTAACCATGAAATAATCCCTAGCAATACCCAACCTATTTCCACCATCATGAATGAATCAACCAAAGTTACGTTGACTTCTTTGTCATCAATTTCTATCATGTTTACCTCCTCGCCAAAAACCTATATTTTTGGTGTTCCCTTACTACCACTTGGTTATCAGTTGTCATCATGAACCTTTTATAGAGTGTCGTATATTCCATGGAATTACCAATTATCTTCATCATATGGAATAATATTTGTCTCATCTTTACTAAGCACCCCACAACCTATTCAACCTAATGCACCTCAATCTCCTGTGGATCAATAATAAGGATTGTTTCTCAGTGGATTAGGACACCCACAATAACCCACTCCCTTTTACACTTGGTACCCTCGCACTGGGGGGAAACGACCTCCTTTTAACCCTTATCCTCCAACTAGGGGGCAATCTGTTGTTGGTATGTTCCCATCTCTGTAAGTTTTAACCTCGTACAGAAATTACCTGCATACGAATTCTAAATCACAGAAAAATAAACAATGTGAGAGCATAACACATAAAACACATATACACAGAGATTTTCCCCTGGATCCCAAAATCGGGACTACCGGCTTGATTTTTCATTATGTTCCTTTCAATGTTAAAATACATATTTATACATGCCGAAGCATCCAATACCATGGACCGAAAACCATCGTGTCCAAAACCATGGACCAAAAA